>VZSC01007889.1:71606-100786 GCA_013398225.1 Steatornis caripensis
AAAAAAAAAAAAAAAAGAACAAAAACAAAAGCGAGTGATGGCAAGATGAATGTGGCAGATCGTGCCAAAGTAAAAATGAACATAATGGATTCTGAAATAAACACATGTAATTCTCCATCTCTCCCCAGACATTTCTCTATCCTTCCTCCCAGAGTCTCACTGGAGAGCAACATGAAGGAACAACTACTAATATAGAACAGCAGCTCCTCCAAAACCCCTGTTCCCTACGTATTCCCATTCAACCCAACCCATCTAAAACCATGTATGTTCTTTTCACTGAGGCTTCAGACTCAGTTAACAGTGGTAAACAGCAATTATCTTATAAGTCGCAGTCACTGAGGCAGTTGTTACACCAGTGCTACAGTTAGAGCTAACACTTGCAAGACCCACCAGCTCTCCATACCAGAAAGGTACTTCCTACCAAACTCTGCATTAGTTCCCTTGCTTTTGGTCAGGCTATGATCCCAAAATAATTCTGCCCTTTCACAACAGACACCAGTCTCTGGAGCAACTACTTGAAGAGTCACATGTAACATTTAAGCTACATGCTCTGATATAGCTACCTAGATATCTGATCAGGCAAATCATGTTTTTCAAACAAGAAAACTATCTTGTGGTGAGAACCAACATCCCCAAAAGAAGGTTGCCAGTTTTCACTCTCTGTTTGCTTCTTTCCATCTGCTTGAAGCAGGACTGAACAGAAAACAAGCCAGTGACAGAGAAATGAATACCACAGAGCTAAGTGTATGAGCAAATGCCATTAAACTTAACATCAGCAGCTTCTGGGCAATGCAGTAATGGGTGTCTAAATGCTATGTCTACCTCCTCGTACCCAAGCACCCAGGAAAAAAAACTACCCACCTCCTTGACAGCAGACACAAGAGCTCCCTTTGCTACCACAATCCTCTGACCACTGGGCATCCTTCGCCCCTTATCTTTATAGACAGACAGTGTACAAAGCAAGTACAGAAACAAACAAATGAGGACAGTGACATTAAGCAGACCACCTCCTCACAGGGCAATCATTTCTTAGCCTTTCATAAGTCTAACCATAGAAATCTTAGCTCCTCATACATGCACTAGTAAGAAAAAACCAAAAATACTGTCCCCAGCCATCACAGCAAGGGCCTTCTACTGTCTCAAACAGAGAAAAAGCAGCCCTTCTGTTACCAAAATGATGGAACCATCAATTGTTTGCTTCACTCATGAAATTCCTCAGATCTACACTACCTAGAAGTCATACTTCAGGTTTAAGCAACTACTGCACTGCAATTTTTCATACACCTGAGCTGAGCCAGAGGAACACTTACAGGGAACTTAATTTTATTTTGACACAGAAAGGGCTCTAAATTTCCTGTGCTTTAGCCAACACACTGGCAAGATCACTGTTGGAAGAGATGGAGGGGCATCACCTGGGATAAGCAGCAAACCCACCCCAGTCAGACATGAGACAATGAAACCCAAGCACCCAGTGAAATGCATCATCCTTTTGCCAACAGATTCCAGCACAAATTACAGTGATGTTAGTGGAGAGCTAGCTGGTTAGCAGAGGAAAAGGAAATGTGTACCCATACACACAGGTATTAACAGCAACCACCAACTTGATTAGTTACCATGGTGTCTAGTGGGACTGGAAGAGAAGATCCAGCCCTGTTACATTCCCAATCTGGCGTCTATATCAGGATCTCTGTAAGGAGAGGAAGGTAAGCAGGATCCGATCCCAGCACACCAAGGGAGAAAGAAAAAAAAACAACAAAAAAACACCAAAGTCAGAGCATGAACAGAGACTATGGCCATGCAGGGGTTCCAGATGCCGCGCAGTGCCCCAGCCCACCTCAGATGAAGGCAGAATGGTTATCTAAAAGTACATCTCGCCACCACTACACACTCGGTTAGCATCATGTAGAAGACAGTCTGTAAGTTTGGAGGTGGTCACAGCACACTTGGTTTCTCTTTGCATGTCATGCAGAGCTGGCATGGTGAGTGAAAGCAGTATTTAAACTTCAGAGATTACTTTCCTGAGAGAGCAGTTAAATCTACTACAAGCCATTACAGTGCATGAACTACTACTGCTCCAGGCTCAGCACCAGCATGTGTCCTTCAGCGGGAAGACACTGGAGAGCAGGTCACTGGGAAGCAAGGCAAGCGGACCACTCCACGCAGGCTGCCGGTGCATGACACTGCAGGGTTCTTTTCAGTTCTTAACTGGAAGGACACATGCAGAAAGGGAAAACCAGGCTTTCCACACATCTTTGAGCACACACAACCGCCTTTGCTATACTTAGCCTTACCACTGGGCAATAGCCAACTCACTTTCTCTAAGCTCTCCAACTGGGAAAAGGACAGGGCAAGGTTTAATTTAGAAATTCCCACAAGTTTATTTTTGGAGTTATTTTCTTTTATCCCATAGGCAACCCAAAGAACCTGCAGGAAGCAGGAATATTTGTTGGGGAAAGAACAGAAGAAAGTTGTAAGTTTGAGGCTTGTTTCTAAGACTACATAGATAATTTTCATTCTTTCTTACAGAAGCAAATTACAAGCTAATTAGAGAGAAAAAACAAGGAAGCGCCTCCCCTAGCAGCACCAAGCTCCATCACCACAGGACTCAAGTTTGCCTTTGTTACATCTTGTTGCTTTTTCATATGCCCACTTTGGGGTTATGCTCCCAACAATAAAACCCTTGCAGGCATGGTAATAGTTAACAAAAACCAGACAGTCAATGAGAATGGATGCAGAGCGGCTACTCCATCCTTACTTTGAAGGGTGGTGATGAATGGGGTTTTGGCAAGTATACTCCAGGCTTAGGAGCCAGACACTGGTAACTGAAAAACCCAGTCTTAATCTCAACACAGAGCATTCCTTAAAAGTGCATGTGTGGTGCTTTTCCTTTTGTGAGGGGGGGGGGTTGGTAGGAGGAAGCAGGGCTGGAGGGAAGGGGAGGGAAACAGACCAGAGTGAGGGGATCTTGGACTAAACGCTTGCATGTCATATAGGCTTGTGGCTGGAGATCAACTCCAACATTCAGTGAATTTCAGGTAAAACTCATGGTCGGTAGGTCTTTTCAAGTACAGCACAAAGATAATCATTATAGGCAGATGACCAGCGTTCCACAGATGGCTACCCTGTCTCTACCCATGATTGCCAAGACTTTGCTAAAACAACCTGTACCCCGCTGTAAGCCCTCCCTCTGATCCTGCTGCTGTTCCTCACATCATCCACAGGTGAGGAGGAAGATCTCTTACCCAGAGTATCGTTTTTTAGAGTTGTTCTTTCTGATGACAAGACACACGACAATAGAGATGAGCGGTGAGAGACCTGTAACCGTACCGATGACTATCCCTGCCACCATGGCAATGGGGAACGCAGGCAGGCTGTCTGGGGAGAGAAGGGAGAAAACATTCAAGTCTTCTGCATTCCCTGATTAACAGAAGTGCAAACCTCAAATGCTCTTGTCCTTGGATTTGTTTAGAGCAGAAGGCACTAATGTAATAGCCAGGAACTACAACATGCAGCCTGAGTGGTAGTGGTATCAGGCAGCCATCAGAATAATGTATGAACATAGCACACACAAAGAGCATTCTTAACATCACCGTCCTTCTGAAGAGAGTTTATATTGTACCAATAATTTTCAAATGTCAGAGAACATGAGTGACAATGAGGATAACTGTGTCTCATTTTGTATCCAACGGGGGGGTCGGGGGGAAAGTTACATTCATCTGGCAATTCCCAGCAAGGTCAACAGGAAAAGGCAGACACACTTGAAAGCAGGTTTGAACGCAGCACATTGCTAGCCAACTACGAGTGCTGAAGGCTGGGTGTTCTCTGGGTAGCATGCAGCAGACAGCCTAGTTAGTACCCATGACCACTCTTAGAGTGTTTATACGTGATTCTGGTTCTCAGGCTACATCTCTATATGTAGAGTCATTCTTTCCCTTCTTAAGACAGGATCATTGTACCATATTAGAAACACACTCACAGGAACACAGTATTGCTTTACTGACATTTTCCCCAATACAGTTTTGGGGAGGGGAAGCCAAGAAAGAGCAACCTGAAACAAAAGTCAATCAGAGAATGAGTACAAAAGAAAAGATAAAGAATACGGAGACTACCATTATAGCTTTTCCCAGTAAGAAACAAAGTCCCTCCCCTCTCTCCACATCGTGTTTAATGCAAGGAACATCTTAGACCAGAGAGTTTCTTACAAGACTCCATGCTACACTAGCTACTTGTACCAAATACAAGCGAATCAGCACAAGATCCAACAGGTAAAACATCTTCTATAGAAAATCTTCCTCAGATACCTGTATCTAATCATCACAGAATCACTGAGGTCAGAAGGGACATCTTGATATTGTCTACTCCAACCCCCCTGTTCAAGCAGGGTCAGCTAGCACAGCTTGCTCAATACCCTGTCCAGTTGAGTTTTGACTGTCTCCACGGATGGGAGACTCCATAACCAATTTGGGCAACTTATTCCAGTGTCCAACCACAGTAAAAATGTGGTTTCTTACATTCAGAGAGAATTTCCTGTGTTTCAATTTACGCCCATTGTCTCCTGCCCTGTCACTGGGCACCACTGAAAAGCCTAGCTCAGCCTTCTTTAGTTCCTATCAATGTACATAAATATTTGGTGAGAGGACCCCTCTGAGCCTTTCTCCTCTTTTGCAGGCCAGACAACCCCAGCTCTCTCAGCTTCTCCTCACATGAAAAGTGGTCCAGTCCCTTAATCATCTCAGTCGCCCTTTGCTGGACTCAGTCCAGCAAGGACTACAGACCATGCTTATACAAAGCACTCCCAGCAAGTTTGCAGTCTGTAGACCAAGCCCATTTTGACATACTTAATCTAGAACAGAGTAGGACAACACTAAGCAAGCAGGGCTTACATTTAGTACTGTTCATTTTGAGTTCAGTGACTTTTGGGAGAAGGGCTAACTGACTTCTAGCTGTTTCACTGATCATACCATCATTTGGCTGAGTATCACATCAGCAGCTTTCCTAGCTCTCCAGTGTTAGATGCCAATTCGTAACATGGTAATTCAGAGTCTTAGTAACAAATTAAAGATGAAGACATGAGTGCCACAACTTAGAGGAAGACATACGTTCTTTCCAGAACCTTTTGGCAGTCCACAGATCCATCTGCTATTACGGAAGAGAGTCCTACATATGGTAATACTTTTTGGGTACAGAAGACTGAGATTGTGTTGGAGTTCCATGCAAAGATAAACAAATTTATTTTGAGGCATATAAGAAACAGGAGTTCCCTAGTTTCTGTGCTTTTTCACCTTTCCAAGTGCAGGAATAGCTGTCTGCAAAAGCATCAAAACAAGGCATACATTTCTGTTAGCAGACCATCTGTTGCCTTGTACACAAGAAAAAACACACACACGTACTTTTTCAGACCAAGAAAGTACGGGGTAATCCAAAACTATAGTGCAGAGTGTCTGCTCAAAGAGTGACACTAAAAAATTGGCACCATCTTATCTGATAGTTTTGTCATTTCTTTGACTCAGGTGGGGTTTTTTTAGTTGGTTGAATCAGAGTAGAGGACAGCACTTAGGTTCTGTTGACAGAGGTTTTTAAGACCGTATAAAAAATGCAACTGTTTGCACATGAAACTAGAGTCTGGCTTTATTGCCTCTCAGAACATGGTCCAACAGACTACAGAAAAGCTCACACAATTTTACAAACACATAGTTCAGCTGAAGAATGTCTCCCCCTAGTTTTTCTTACATTTTTCAGCATTCCACAGTTACATGAATTCCTGGTAAGTACTTGCAGAGCAGCCAATGACTTAATTGTAACAGACAGTCCCAGCTACATAACATTTAAGTTAACAGCTTAACACAAAAATCCAGCCTTTCAAAGAACACTTTTCACTAAAAATCACCGTAATTCTAAGGCAACTTCAATTTTTTTTGGAAGTGTGTTAGTATCAGTTTTATGTAATAGGCAGGAAACCGAGGTTTTCCATTGCTGCTAAATATAAAGATTTTAATATGACAATTCTAATTTTTCTCCCCCATGAGAATTCAGATCAAAGACGGACTACCTCGAGGTAAAACAAGCTGTCTTGAACATAGTGTTAAGTAGCTCTCTATTACAAGTAGGGGCAGCCAAGTGTAAGAACTTGGAATTCCCTACAAATTTCTGTCATTTAGGCTTTGAACAGTAGTCTTTTCCAGAATCAGATGCACTAGTGAAAAAAACAGTCTTGCTTCTCATCCCTGCCAGCAGGATTCTTCCAACATAGCTGATGGAGCTGTTTGTGCAAACACCATGTAGACACTGCACTAGAAATCAGCTGAGCTAGCTTGGCTTGGCAATTCTAAACAGTTAAACCAACCCAGAACTTATTAAACGTTTAATTCAAAATCTAAGGCTAATCAAGCATCTATGAGATCATTTAAATGTGTAAAGTATGTATGTGGCTTTGAATAGTTTACAACACTGGACATATGACTCGGAACAATTAAATGTATACATAGTAAAAAAACCAAAAAAGAATGTACAGGAGTCAACATGTACTTATTTCAATTGAAAAAATTTCTCCAGCTCAGTTCAGGATGAGTTACAACCTACTATAAGAGCAGTACTTTCAGGTCAAGTCAGAATGCAAGACAGCATTACAGCTATAGCTTGAAAACCTGTTTTCAAGGTCTTCCTAAGAATTTGAAGACAATGTTGCAGCATTCTTCTGATGACGAGAAGTATTGCCAAATGCAAGGTTCCCTTCAAAAACAGTGAGATTCTCTTGTCCAGATGATCCACCTATGGGGAAGCCAGCATGCAAGTCTGTTGAAAAATATCAGCTGAATTAGTGTACTGAAGTCAGTCTTCATCTGCTTACCCGGGTTAAAATTTGAAGTGGCTTTGTCAAGACAGCCTGACTTTGCCAAACCAACAGTTGCTTTACTGCTTCTTCACAGAGATTATCAAGACATTGTAAGAAAATAAACTGACCCTATTTTATATAGACTTCAAACTTCCAAGAAACAGAAAGTTCTAAGTGATGGCAGGACCTCTGGAGGTCCCGTCCAACTAAAACTGCTCTGCGAAGAGAAGAGTTAGATACAGACCTTGCCTACATAAGTACACGGAACAACCTCATGAGCAGGGGTACACACCTGTTATAGCACCAGTATCATTCTAATTAGACCATACACGTAGGTATCTTCCCTAACATACTAAAATCTAATCGAATAGCTGTATCAGCACTGCCATTTATGAATTCAACACTCAATCTTGTCCTTATTAAATACAAACTTGGAAATCCCATCACTATAAGAACCAGTTCACTGTACGAACAGTCATGCTTTGGCTGACCTCCAGCTTTGCTAGAACAATCAAATGTTTTGAATGGCCAAGGGAAATAAAGAGTCAAATTGATATACAGAATATAAGTGCTCTCGAAATGTGGTCGTTGTTACCAAATGCTAATCAGAAGCAGTCTTAAATGACTGCAATTATCCAGCCCTTGCAGTTTACAAGGGTCACCATGGATACTATAAGAATAACTGAGTTAAAGGGACTGAAAGCACATCCAACACAAACACCTTTGCATGGAAGACAGCATTTCACTGTCTGTCAGTATGTGCTTGGGCCAGATTTTCAGGGTTTTTTTCCAGTATACATACTGGATGGGTTCCAAAAAGACAAGTCTGCCACTTTCTCTTCTTG
Organism: Steatornis caripensis; assembly: GCA_013398225.1. Lineage (NCBI taxonomy): Eukaryota > Metazoa > Chordata > Aves > Caprimulgiformes > Steatornithidae > Steatornis > Steatornis caripensis. The sequence goes on from VZSC01007889.1 coordinate 79,284, forward strand.
CTCCCCAGATTGCAAAAGTCATCCTAACTCTTGATGCAGCATAATACAGGAAAAAATTTCACAGGACTTTGAAATGAGAAGATGAGTTTTCATCAAGGCTTCCATCAGTTTTTGCTAATATTTGTCAAAAGCATAAGAATTAGTGGGTATAGAGGAAAAGGGCATGACATTCAGTTTTTTAAACAGCTGAATTTTAAAGAGAATATCGGTTTGATTATTAGGACCTCAAAGAAGAGAATTAAAAATATAGTTGTTCCCTCCAGGCTACTCTCCCACCCCCAACAAAAGTGATATAGACACAGAAGGAGGCGGGGCGGGTCATGGAAAAAGGGAAGAAAAAAATCATATAGGGTGAATACCTTTCTCCACAACTCTAACTCGGATTTCTCCTGGTTTGACAACAATGTCAGGTGGGTTCTTGACATCGCAAATGTAAGTGCCGTTGTCCCGGAACTGCATGTTTGTTATACTGATAGAAGCATCTTTCTTGTTAAGATCTCCAGCCCAAGTGATCCTGTCTTTAAATGGTATGTCCTTTCCAGGGTATGGCTTTCCATTAATGTAATAGAAAAACTGTAGTCAAGGAAAAGAGGATATAAGAACAATCCAATTAGAGGTTACAGAGCTACCATGCTTCTCTCGCTATTACAGCATTCTCCCAGAATCCACTGTATTACACACAGCTAGTATTTGACATTTTTTTTTCTCCTGCCTCACCACTTTAGTCTGGCTTGTTGCCTCTTGATCACATAACCATGCTATGTTGTATACCTCAATCATACCACCACAACAGACTGCAAGTTTCAGTTTTCTGTTGGTTTTGTTTTCCAGTTGGGTTGTTCGTGGGTTTTTTTCCTGGTTTTGGGGACACAGAGTTTTGCAGACAAGGAGATCGGGGAAAGAGACAAAGGCTGGTAACCTGGGAATAATTAAAGGATAGAACAGTTCTGGATGACAGCCATCTGTCTTCCAGGCACAGGAAGCCTTCTGCATCCTAGTAGGAAAAGGATACCAAGTTTCCTATCCTGTGTTTTGCTGTGTGTTACTTGCAATAACAGCACAGCTAAACTAACATACAATACTCTCCTTCCCTCCACTCCCAAAAAAATCCCATGTTTTCCAGAAATCTTCACAGTGATTAAATAGAACTACTTCCCAGTTTTTAGGTGACTAAGTTGCACATTGGCCCTGTGCTCCCTAGACATGACCAAAAATCCTTGAAGAATGAACCTGTGCTGTACAGTTTGAGGAGAAACTGCATATTTCCTCACTATACCCAACAAAAACTGGAATTTACAGCAGTAGAAGAGCATAGACCTCTACAGGGCAACTCTGCTTTCGAACATATAGGATGTTTGAACACTGCCATAACCCTAAGAGAGGGATCAAGGCTGTATTGCAGGACCACATTCATTCTTAATTTCACGTTCTGAAAGAGAGAAAGCCAAACTTAACTCAATCAAGAATCAACCCAAATTCTCTTCAGTTCAGTCTCCAAAGCACAGTCAAAGAAATTTAAGACAACATTAGAGCTTCCTCTTCCTACAGCCTTTTTTTGCAAAGCAGTCTCTCTGCCACAGAACAGACCGGCTACAAGCCAGTCCTCTTTCCATTCAATTCACCTCTCATCTCTTTTCCTGCTCCTACCCTTGATCTGACACTTGCCATTCCAACATCTTCTCTATCAGATCCACACTCTGAATATCAGGCCTGATCATTTGGTAGCACAAATCTTATCCAGATCAGGTAAGGACTGCTGTGCCGCAGTCAACCTGACGCTTACTTGTTGTCTACAGGCTAGCATAAACCCAACAAACTATCTCATCTGGCAGGAAGTCCGCTAGCACACAGTCATCCCTCAACATCTTGGAGGAAATCTGCATCAGCCTGCAGCACTTCCAGCTGGATTGTAACCTTTAGCGCAGAGGCACTGCATTACCACACCCCTGTGCACAGTGGGAGTCATCCAACTGGAAATCTAGAAGGTGAGAGGCAGATTCCTCAGCTCTCTAGTTGTCCTCACCTAGGGGAGGAGACACCACAAAGTAAAAATGTCCTGAAACGCAAGCTAAGTGACTCAAGCCACTCCATGTCTTTGATTAAGTGATTTAACATGAGACTTCTTTTGAAACCTAAAGCTGATGAGTTTAGACTGGTTTAAGCCAATTGCGAAACTCCGCTGTCGTCAGATACTTCATTCATGCAGAGGTGTCTCTGTAACTGAGTGTGTGGAGGGGGAAGGGGACAACCAGGGGAAACTTTCAGTCGAGCCAGCCTCACCACACGGCCACAAGATTGCCAGTGCTGATTCTAAAGAGGCACAGGAGCATCCTTTTCAGGAGAAGCACAGAGTTAGCTCAGACGTAAACCGATCATGAGACTGATCTTTCAAATTAATGGCCACCAAGCCATGTAACTGACATGACTTGGGTTCATAAAACATTCTCCCCCTATACCTCCCCAGGCTCTCAAACGAAACAGGGAATTAACATCAGAACATGCTGGGTCACTTCTGCTCAAAGACAATTTGATTTTTCTCTCAGTTGTGCTGATAGCTACATCCAGATAGAATGTCTAAACTGACTTCACTTCCCAAAAAATCATTATGTCCTGAAGCTGTACTTCTACAATAAGGGGTTCGGCCAGTGATGCAGAAAGGGAAGGGCAAAACAGGATATATGGTGGATTCTCCTATGGGGACTGGAAAACATACAAACAGATGTCTTCTTTTCACCCATACTGTTCAACATTGGCAGGAAATATGCCCTACTTCCTTAAGCTTTTGTCCATCTACTGCTTTGGCTTCCTAAAGAGAAGAGCTCCTTTTTCAAATCTAAATATTTATTCACCGAGAGTTCAGAAGCTGATTCTTCAGAGTACTATATATTGAGCAAGATGCTCATACACTGTTTTGTATCATCTCTATTCTGAGTATTGAAGGGCTCCTAGAGTTTAAATGATGTCATGTCTGCAGCAGAGGGAAGGAGACAAACACTAACAGGCTGAGCAAATTGCTGTCCCCACATCTTCCCTGCTGCCCCAGCGTCCCTTGTTCTGCTTCCTGTAAATTCTTTCTCAGGGCAGGGAATAAGAGGGAAGCAGAAGTTTCAGACAGCTCAGACTCAGATGTGCACAGCTTATGCAACAGAGGAAGAAGACAGCTAACAGTCTAACAAAGCCACTTATTTGAAGGTTCACATCCAAAGGACCTGAGCATGCTTGGGCTCAACATACAGGAAATGAATGATGGCAATTATTATCAGCCTAAGTTGCTTGCTAATCTTATTTTTTACTTGTCAAATAACTGAATGTGAGGATGTAACTGCTTAGTGATTTGAGCAATTCAATTCTGTTCTGAAACAAGGGACAGTGGTCTTATTTTAAACCCTTTCAAACAGAGGCTATACAGTACACAAGCAGAAAATAAGCAACATGCACAAAACACAATGTTAACACTGTAATAGTGGTAATTCAAATTCTGTGACTGCTATCATTCAGTGCACAGCTCTGCAGCTCATTTTCAGTGCAAGAGGATACAGAACTTAGAAAAAGATTCCTAGATGCTCATCTACTTCATACATACTGCTACCACACCAACACCCCTCTCCTGTAACAAAGTACTAGTACATTTTCCATTCTCTGCACACTCTCCAGCCTTTGTAGAGATCTGACATCTAGCAATACTACAAGCAACTCTAAAAAAAGCCCCCTTAAAATCACAGTGATGGAGACGAGACACATGGAAGGAGGCTCCAATTTCTGTCTGCTTACTCCTCAGAACCAAGTAAAAGACCCCTGCGCACTTATCACAGCCTCCCCTCCCAGGTTTGTTCCCCTACAGCCATTCCTTACTGAGATACGAGTTGCGGCTCCCTCTGGTTGAAAACTCCAAGAAACAGATGCTGCGCTGCTGATCACTTCCACAGATGTAAATGTGCATGGAAGCTTTGCGTCTGTCCCATTCTCCACAAATATCTCCTCCGGTGTGTTGACCTCTACTGCTGATACTTTGACTGTATGGGAAAGGTAAAGAGAAGAAAGAAGGAGAACAAGCGGCATCAGTGCTGTTTCAAGAATCGGGAAGTTGCAGTGGTAACTGTTCATATCACATTGCTTCTAAGGGGAAAAGAGAAGAGACATCAACAACTCCTACATTAAGTGCGTGCGCAGACATTGCATTAGACCTGCAATACAAACAAGTATAGAGCAGGCCACTTCACTTCTCTTTCCTTGTATTATCTGTTACAGGATGTTTTCCATCCACAGATGTTTCCTCTACAACAGTTTGTGGAAGTCAATTCTATGGTGCAAAGGATGAGTTTAAAACTCTTTCCTACTAGCTGCCAGCCGACATTGTAGTAAATAAGCCCTATCAGAGGAACTAACATCTTGGAACCAGCTATTATTCAAGTTTCCACTCTGGCTCACATCTTGCTTCCCATTTCCAGTTTTTCTCAGATGTAGGTAGAACAAAAGCTCACCTCCAGAAAGCTGAGGAGCAAACTTCTCTGGCTCCCAGCTATGCCATCTGCTTCTGCTCTCTGGCATGCCTCAAGGTCTTCGTGTGCAAGACCTTATAAACAATCACTCAGTTATAGTTCAGAAGCAAGAGAGTAGTTTAATTTTTTTCTACCATGAGGCTTATGCATGGTCAAAAAAGCAAGCAGACCACAACCACCCCCCAAATTTAAAGTAATCAAGGTTAATATTGTGCTTGTACTGATAGTTTTCCTACAGAGTAAGTGAAATTCAGCGTGATCTGGAAAACCACCTGTTGAACATACTCATCTGGCACATTTTAAACTGCAAAGACACTACCCCTATCCAGATTTAAGCAAAGATACATCTGTACATTCCTTCAAGTTTATGTTAAGAAACAAAGCGTGATCTGGCGACATCAAAAAAGAACGTCTTTCAGCGTTTGTCTCATGTCCACGTGAAAGCAAAATCTTGTAAAATCACTGTGGGTAGGTGCGCATGTGACATGCGCCCCCCTTAACCCAAATGTAAGTTTTGATTTTTATTAAATAGTGGTTTTGAGCATAGAGATGGTACTAGTAATCTGCTTCTGATCACAAGATTCTATGTTTCTGGGCTACAGTATCTTAAATTCAGGGGTTTTCCTCCCTTATTAGAACAGGAAAGCAAGCCTCCCTGCTACTTCAGTATCTTAGCTGATTTATTTCTCAACTTTGAATAAACTAGCTCTTGAAGTAGGCAAACTGAAGCGAAAGATTCTAGTCAAAGACAGTATTGAAAAAAAAACAAACCAAACCAAGAAAACCCCACCTATGTTAGTCCTTAAATCATGGTGCTTATGCTTTTATTCAGTGAGAACTACCAGCTCAGCAGCCTTCAAAAGTTAGACAGCAAGCTTCTTTCAAGCAATATGACCATCCTAAGGTATAGATTTGCCATAAACCAGGTTATTTTATTTAAGCTTAAAATTAAGCAAAGTCCATGCTCCGTAAAGATTTTTAGAAACCATCTTTTACACATGCTTCTTTAAGCCTCCTTCCCCAAGAAAACAAAGGTCACATGAGCTGTGCCACTTCCCATCTTCCTCCCTTGCCCTGAGACTACCAAGTCTATCAGGGACTCCAGCTGAGCAGCTGCAGCACAGGGCCACAAACACAGAAGGTAGTGGCAGCTGGCCCTCAATGCAGATCGCCTGCAAGCTCTCCTGCTGTAGTTCAGCCAGTGAAACAGCTGAACAATGAAAGAGATTAAACCACTCCGTCCATCTGGGTAAACCCGACAACCACTACGTGCATGGCTTTGTAGGAACCACTATCTCTCACACAACCAGCACGGCAAGCCAGGGGAAGGCAGAGCAAATGCCCAGGGGACACAGAATGAGCGTGCAAGCACTGCAGGGGTGGGAAAATCAAGCATAGCAGTTTAATTACAATAACCAAAACCAGACAAAACCACTATTCATTCACTTTGCCATTCAGAATCCATGCCATTCCCTTCTCAAACTCACTACCTCCTCAGTCTCGTTAGGTTACCCCTGATGCCTCAGACTCCCCTGTCACCATTGCTCTCACTTAAAATGAGCAAAAAAGAAACAGCACCCTAAGGGAGGGGGATTTTCATCAAGAGGTTGTATCAGAGCTTCCTTTCTCTTGCACATGCTCTGACTAAGGGCCAAAAAACATTCTTTTGTAAAACAATTACCAAATATTTATTTGGAACATACAAAGGCTTCTACCAATTCAATGAAATGAACTCAGAGCTGCTGTGCTTTATGTATTTTTTCCAGCTAATGGAGTAAAAAAGAAAGAAAAAATAAAATCTATTGTCTGGAGTCCAAGACACAGAACAAGCCTCCCTTTCAAGAATAAAACAAGCAAGATGCCCTCAGCATTTGTGTAGGAGGAAAATAGTCTGCACAGACATTGTCTGCTTGTACGTGGTACGAAGAACTTGCCACACACAAGCAGTGGGTAGCACAGATCTGCTTAATCTAAAGAAGTCACTGTTCTAACCCACTAGCAACTCATGAGAGAACTGTAGCAAAGCAGGAGAAAAAATATAAAAATTTGATTTCTCCCTACAGTCTAGGAAGGCAGGAACTATGTAATATTGTACAGATATGCCCAGCAAGTTTAGTTTTTATATGTCCTATTGTTGTTTCAAGTTCATGTTTTTCTTTGCTCGTTCTCTATCCCTAGCATAAAAAAAAAGTTCCTCACTTTATTTGCTCGTTCAGTGTGCACCGTTTAAAAAAAAAAATTTCCTGCCTCTGTTGTCTTACAGTATGAGACGTAAGCTCCTCAAATCCTAGCAAGATTGTTTGGAAGTGGCAGAGAGGCCATAACATTCGACATTTGTTCACTCTTAGCCTTCTACTCCCATACTTTCACTGATACGGTGGCAGCTCCCACTACCTTGAACTCTTTGGCCTCCTCTGCCATAATAAAATTCACATGGATTATCTCCAGCTCTAACTCTTTTCCCTCTCTTTCCACGTTTGCCAGAATTACATGCTTCTTCCAGCTCTTCCATCCACTTAAATACTTCAGTCGGAGAAAGTTGCATTTTGAGTCATATGCCAGTCACACTCAGCCACTGCTCCATTCCTCAAGCTTCCTCAGCATTAGTTCGTCTCGAGAAGAAAAAAATTTATCGCTGTCTGAGAGAGAAGAGAGCTTTAGGAAAGGAACGTCTACAAGGTACATAGGCCAAAGATCGAACATTTGCTCTTCTCCCATAGATCCTCCTTGATCCCACCACCCCGTCCAACTGCCCACAGCCCCAATATTTCCCTCTGAACATCTCTTCTAGCCTTGCTTTAATTCTTCTTTTCAGCAGAAAGATGCTTCTATTTTTCTCACCATCAAAATCATTGGAAAAAACCCAACTGTACTTCTCCAGCCATTTTTTTTTCATCTCCAGTGTTACTGAAGCAGTTTTACTCCAGCTACGTCAACCCTCACCAGCTAAATTTTCAGCCCTCACACTCCAATGAAAAGACTCCATCCTCATCTTCCCTCTCAGACAATCCTCCTATTCTTGAAATAGGACAGGACACTCATACTCTTACTAACTTACTAATCTCTTCTTATTGTTCCCATCGTGGACCTTCATTCTTCACCAACGTTCTATTCTCAGGTCTTTCTTTCCTCAGTATCTTGTCTCAGGGATCTCATCTGCAAAACAAGTTCAGCTCCAATCACTGCACTGACTACTCAGATCTGTGTCTCTGCTCAGGATCTGTCTCCTTATGTTCAAAGAACAGCCTCAGTCTGACATGTTTGTCAATGCTAAGTTGTCAGCTCACGCTAAATGGGACTAAAACAGAGCTCATTTCTTCCCCCAGAGCCCTCCACAACTGCATTTATCACCATGGACCTGCCACATGTCTCTCCAACTCACAACCTGTACAGCATTTTTGACTTTGAATTCTTCTGAGGTTGAGGCGGGCTCTTTCAGAGTTTCTAGCCACCCGCTCCGACACTCTGATCAGCTGACACTAGCCTAAAAACTCCATTTTGTATCTTGGCCTTCATTACTGCAATGTTCTTTTTGCTCTGGACAGATGGTCAGTGACAGACCAATAAGCATCGCAGTTCCTGTTAAACCAAACTGCTCCAAGGACATTAAGACATTAAGAAGAAGACATCGCATATGCAAGATCACTGCTTTCTTCCACGAATTGACTACAGAAGATGTAGTACTCAACACACACATGGCGAGAGCCATTATTATTCAGCATTACCATCTAACCAACTTTATTGACTTAATACTGTTTTAACTTACTTGCTGCAAATGAACAAGACCTTCCTAACTCTGAAGGTGTAGCTCTCCAGCAGCTTAAACAGATCTGAAGATGCAGAGCTTCTCAATCTCTTTGTAATAACATCAGCATGTCTGCCAGGTTACACAAAACTAGTGAAAACGTTGCATGATTTCAGATAGTTCAGCCCTGGCCCAGCTCATGACCCCCAAGCACAGAGCTGTCTTAAGAGTGGCAATGATATACTGCTCTGCAACTGCCCCTGCAGAAAAAACCTTTACAGTTACCAAGCAGCAAAGTACAGGAAGATCAGGTCATTCAGAATTGATAGCAGACAAGAATTCATCCCTCAAGAGTTTGCATCTAGTTAGTTAACCAAATTGTGGTTATCTACTTTGCTCTCAGTAGAGATTAAGAGCAATGAAGCTTACAGTTTTCACCAGAGCAACATGAAAGACTGCAGCGGTAAGTGAATTTAACTGGTATCTTTGAAATGACCAAGGGTACACCTCAATCAAAAAACTCTTAGAGAAGATGGCCATACGCTGCCTACAGTGTACTGATGGGAGCCCTCCTCACAGGTGTCCTCTCAGGGACATCTTCAGCTAGGTCAGCTGAGACTCACCAAGTCACACGTGCTGGCAACTTAATCTGCACAGAAGACACACAGCCTATGTGACTGGCTATCTTACATGTCAAAGTCTGGATACTTCCCCCTGTCTGCTACCACTGACTGCTTACATTCAAAGCTATACCCTCGATTAAACACAACAATATACAAATCAGGGTCCACTCCCAGAAATAAGTTATAAAGTCATGAGTTCACATACCAAGGTTACAGGGGGTTGCAGAGATTCACCTACACATGCCACAGTCATTTAAATGACACCAAGCATCCAAGCACATCCAACAGACGCTTGTCCCCAACCATGTTATACCATCAATCTCATCAGACTTTTCAAATTCACATTCTAGCACCTGCTCCTAAACACTGTCCTTCACATTTGGGAGGACCTGCTCAAAAACTGCAAACTTATTTCACTTCCTTCAAGCCCTCTTAAGTGCCTCCAAAACATTTGGTAACAGCATCTGTACAAATCCAAGAGCGCCTAAACTGCCAGAACTGCCAGTGCTTGGAGATCAATGCCTACTAAAGCTGAAGTGGTCTTTTCCTACTGTCGTGGTTTGAGCCCAGCCGGCAACAAAGAACCACGCAGCCGCTCGCTCGCTCGCTCGCTCACTGCACACACACACACACACACACACCCCCACCCCGGGACGGGGAGGAGAATCAGCAGAGAAAGGGGCAGCCCTCGTCGGTTGAGATAAGGACAGTTTAATGCAGCAGCACAGAGAGAGAGAGAGAACAGTAACAATATCAACTATAATGCTAACAAGAGAAAAATACAACCGAGTGATGCACAGCACAAGCGCTCACCACCCGGAACGGGAACCGGAGCCGCCCCGCGCCCTTCCCGGCCTCGCTTCCCTCGCTGGCCTTGCCCGGCCCGGCCCCGGCTGTGGGCTGGGGGGGACGGCAGGGGGATCGAATACCTGCCTGGCTGCTTTGGGTCGGCTACCCCCCTGCCAGCGTTCTGGGGAGAATTAACTCTATCATAGCCGAACCCAAATTAACTCTATCATAGCCGAACCCAGGACACCTACTTTTACTTGTATCCCCTGGTTGCTTACACTTGTTTCATACTGGTTAAAAAAAAAAAAAAATCTTTTGAGCAAGAATTGGTTTTATTCTACATTTTTGTCTACAGAAATAGGGCACCCACTCTACTAGGCAAAGGTGGAAAATTTAGTTTGGTAGCATGTGTCCTGGTTTCGCTGGGACAGAATCAAAGGCCACCCAAGGTACGCAGGCCATTAGCAGTTTCAAGTCAGCCAGGAGCTTAAGAAAGGAGGGGCAAAAGACAGGGCAGCTGACCCACACTGGCTGACAGGTCTGCCCCGTGCCACAAATGTCACGATCATTTACTAAGGATGGGGGGGCTCCTCTTCCCAATCCTCCTCTCAAGGGTCACCATCCCTGGAGGGGGGTTCGCTCATCATCCTGCTCCCAAGGACGGCCTTCCCGTTTATTGTGACCGCCGTACATTTGCTGGGCTGAGTATAACTTTGTATACTTTAAACTGGCATTAATACTAGTTTTGCTGTTTTATTAAATCTGATTTCATTTCAACCCACGGGTTGACACTCCTTTTCCTGATTCCCCTTCTCGGCTGGGGAGGGGTCAATAGGCGACAGAACAGCTGCTACAGTTTAAATGTAGACAGCACATTACAAGGAAATCCTTCCTTGCACTGAAGTTTTACACTAATGAACACACAGCTAATTAAAATTTCTTTGCAGAACATAGTCTCCACTGAGATCTTGGATCCAATGAAGAAGTTCTGTTAATTAAGGCTACAAACATACAAAATAAACTCAATTCCCCTGGATCCAACTCAGCTTGATCACTAGGAGTCCTAACAAACCGAGAACGAAAACAACCAGCACTGTAATCACAGGCATCTTGTTTCCACAAGCACAGACTAAGGAAACTTCTATCAGATTACTAAGTACTGGACACTTACAGCTGCTACAGTTCCCATCCTATGCTGGGAAAAGTGTTACACTCCCTTCTTCTTGAAACACCTAGTCATCAGTTTATTAATCAATACAAGCAATTTGCTTTATTTATCTTAAAAATACTTGGTAAAACAGTTGTTTATACAATTTATAAATACAGTCTCTTATGGACGAAAGATCAGGAAATAATAAAAAAGACTGATGAAAGAAGGACGAAAGGATTCCGACAGGCTCTTACAGGTAGCAAGTTCTTGATGGAGTCGCAGATCAGGAAAACGGAAAGAAATGCATTAATACAACACAGTCTGAGCAGTTCACATTTAAAGGTCTTGATAAAACAGGAGAGTCAGCGTATCGATATCTTCACTATGGTTTCCCCAGCTGCCCAGATGTTTCATCAGAAATGAGGATGTGGGATTTTCTAATGACCAGGGGTCGTTAGTCACAAAAAAAAATACACACTTGTGAAACAGTGCTTTCATTAGCAAATACTCTTACTTGAAGTCAAGCGTGTTTTGAAATGTCAAAGTCCATTCTTGGCATCACCCTCAACTACAGTTGCATTACATTTAGTTCCTTCTCCGACAAACCGCAGTTCCCCCGTACAATCAGCATGAAGCAACTGCAGCAAGGCTCCTACACAACATTTCAGAAAACCAGCACAAAGTTATCATCCTCTACTGCAATTATAGGCATGTATGTCCCCATAGGCCGTCAATTCTGTAAAGAAATGTAAATAAATGTAAAGATTCTGTAAAGAAATGTAAATAAATATAAAGATTCTGTAAAGAAATGTAAATAAAACACCTGGTAGAGCAATCCTAGCTTTCATAGTCTTAATAGATAGGAGTAGACATGCCCAAATCATTCCTCTGAAACTCCACAAGATCTGTTAAAGCATCCAGATGCTGGATCAGATTTCCACCAAAGAATTCATTGACATCATTTAGCCTTAACATGGAAGTGAAATCCACGACAGCCATTCCACCCAGGAGCAAACCATGCTGTATTTCATAAGGACAATGCACAAGTATTAAGGAGCTACATATGTCAGAGTAACAAAAAATACACTGTCTGACCACCTCCCCACCAGAAATCCATCCTGATGTTATCTGGTCTGAAGTCTTATCAGGTGTATAGCTATGAAAATGCACATATACATATTTATTTCTACATATATGTTCTTGCATGTCATTGGTTCACCATGAGCCAGCAATGTGCCCTTGTGGCCAGGAAGGCCAATGGCATCCTAGGGTGCATTAAGAAGAGTGTGGCCAGCAGGCTGAGGGACATGATCCTGCCCCTCTACTCTGCCCTGGTGAAGCCACATCTGCAGTACTGTGTCCAGTTCTGGGCTCCCTAGTTCAAGAGAGACTGGGAACTGCTGGGGAGAGTCCAGCAGAGGGCTACGAAGATGATGAGGGCACTGGAGCATCTCTCCTATGTGGAAAGGCTCAGAGACCTGGGTCTGTTTAGCCTGGAGAAGAGAAGACTGAGAGGGGATCTCATCAATGCTTATAAATATCTACAGGGCGGGTGCCAAGAGGATGGGGACGGGCTCTTTTCGGTGGTGCCCAGCGACAGGACAAGGGGCAACGGGCACAAACTGGAACACAGGCAGTTCCACCTGAACACGAGGAAGAAATTCTTCATTGTGATGGTGACAGAGCACTGGCACAGGCTGCCCAGAGAGGCTGTGGAGTCTCCTCTGGAGATATTCAAAACCCGCCTGGACGCGTTCCTGTGCACCCTGCTCTAGGGGCAGCTGCTTTAGCAGTGGGGTTGGACTGGATGATCTCCAGAGGGCCCTTCCAACCCCTACCATTCTGTGATTGTGTTGGGTTGACCTTGGCTAGCTCCTAGATGTCCACCCAGCCACACTCACAATCCCTTCCCAAACAGGACAGGGGGAGAAAATAAGATTAAAATGCTCACGGGTAGAGATAAGGACAGGGATATCACTTATCAATTACTGTACAAGGTAAAACAGACTTGACTTGGGGAAAATTAATTTAATTTATTGCCAATTAAAATAGAGTTGGATGGTGCAAAGCAAAAAACAAAAATGAAAAGACCTTTCCCCTGCTCCTGTTTTCCCCCAGCTCAGCTTCATTCCTTCATTCTCAAGTCCTCTACCTCCTCCCCACTCCCAGGCAGCCAGGGGCAGATGGAGGGTTGTGGTCAGTCTGTAACAGCTCCTCACATCTTTCCCTGCTCCAGCATCGGTCCTTCCCATGAGCTTGCAGTCCTTCAGGAGAACCTATGCCAGCCTGGGGTCATCCACGGGCTGCAGTGTGGATATCTGCTCCAGCATGGTTGTATCCACGTGCTGCAGGGGAATACCTGCTCCACCATGGTCTCTCCCAAAACTTCCAGGGACTGCAGGGGAATCTCTGCCCCAGCACCTGGCGCACCTTCCCCCTTCCTCCTTCTCTCACCTTGAGGTTTGCCATGTTGTTCCTCACACTTTTTCTCCCCTCACTCCTCACTGCCTGTGTGGCGCTTTGTTCCTTCTTAAATGTTACTGCAGAGGTGCCAGCAGCTCGACTGAGGGGCTCAGCCGTGCCCTGCGGTGGGTCCAGTGGAGCTGGCAGGAACTGGCTGTGTGAGGCATATGGCAGCCCCAGCCTCTCCTCATCGAGACCATTCCTGCAGCACCATCACCATCACAACCTTGATGTCTACACCCCATATGTTCATATATGACACAAAGCAACATCAGCTACAGAAATGATGACTAAACAAAGTCACGCCAACCAATCTTCATATCCGAGTTTCAAAGCAACCAAAACTAAATTCCACTGCCTCAAAGGAGGACAGAAACAGTTTAGTTTCACTCTCAAATGCTAATCGCCAGAGCAGCTCTTTGCTGCTGCCACAACAACTCCCCAGGTTGCCAATCCCATCAAGTAATTCAGGCCACTGAAGGAACGAAAGCTTCCTGTCTTCAGTAACATAGCCAGTCCTGCAGCACCCTGCCAGCTCTACAAAACGGAAAGAAAAGCTGCTGACACCTAGCCCATGAACACCTACCATCTCCTGCTGCCTTGCTGCTGGGAATGTTCATCCCCCAAGCAGAGACAATCTCAGAAGAGCATCTGCTAACACAACACTCACTTTCTCTTGGCCTCTTTGCACACTCTGCTAACCTCTGCCTGCCTCAACAAAGAGGGGAAAAAAATAGCATCTTGTCACCCCAAGTGAAAGGGGTACAGTTTCATTGAGAAGCCTTAAGCAGGCTGTGGCAAAGCTGCTGTCAAAGCAGTCAATAACATCCAAGTATCTCAGCCCTGCGTACCTCCATACACCTGCTTTGACAGAACTTAAAGACAAGCCTTCAGAGTCACTAAGCTTTGGTACCACCTTCTGCTCCCACGCTACAGAGTCAGTTTTTCAGGTGGTCTCCTCCACGTGATGCAGAGCTGCTCACTGTTCTGCCAAGGGGCAGAAGAACCTACGCCGAGATTTACTTCCCAAGCTCATGCTATTAACCAGAGCAAGGAACAAGCATCAGAAACAGCAAAGAACGTCTGAGCTCCCTTGCCAGCGAGGCCACAGATTTCTTGTTCGATCCCAAGGAAATCATTCCACTGATGTATCACTCGCTCCGCCTGGAAAGCATAAAATTGAGATGATTGAAAGGTGCCGAGATCCACGAACAAGTAAACATTGCAGTTGCACTGCTTCACGATCCAGTTACAGAGTCAGACTTACGTCAGGTTTGGGCAGATGCTTATTTAGTCTTGAGGCAAATAACATCTAGTCCTTTCCTAGAACTTTTCCTTGGGGATCACAAAAAAATACCTCTCTGCCTACACTGAAGACTGGGATGCCCATCAGCAGCTCAAGTACTTTTCAAACCAGACACCATATTTTTCCATTCAACAGACCTTAAGTGGTTTTCTTTCCACGACCAAGTAAGTTTACAAGTGTTCAGATCCAAGTAAACAGTTCCTGTTGACAAAGTCAAACCAAAACAGTGAAAAACCCAAGCTGCAAGTTAAGGAAACCCAGCAGTGCAAAGGGTAACTGGAACAGCTGATGGCAGCTGTTCTACCTCTAATATTAACATAGTCACTAACAAACATGGTAGGTTTCTCCTTGGACACAAGGAAAGACTCCAGAAAACGGAAATTAAGATTGAAGAAGGGCTACACAGAACAAGGAGATAAAAAGTACATCTTAGAAAGGTCTCCTTGAAACACACCAAGTTTTTCCTACATAAAAGGGTATCGTTAAACTTGCTGAGAAAAGCTGAGTAGATAAACTCAACGTGTGGCAGAAAGAGTGAAGAAAGCTTCCCACCGTCACAAGCATTTCCTAGAATTACTATAGCAATCCACTAAAACTGTAACCTCTACTAAAGAAGTGAGAGTATTAAGGATCAGAAGTTGTAGACAATCTTTTACAATAATCAATCCACAAAGCTGCAACCAACTCAGTGACAACAAATCTATATACACCAAGAAACATTTGCAGAAGATGCACTTTGAACCATCCAAGGTATTAGCAGCATTTCAGCACCAGTCACTCACACCTGTCATTCCTGGCTCAGCATCATGTCCATCTCTTGCCAAGTACTGGTACTTCCACCAGTCTGAAAGGTGAACACAATGGTTTTTCCTGTATACAGAGGGACTCAATTAAAATCTGTTAAATAAAATCCCATCACTTAACAGAGCAAAGAAATAGAGACAGCCGAAATTAAGTCATCCAAGTAATTACCCTCCTCAGCTAACTGGGTACTCAGTCACACAGCCCATCTGTTCTGATGTGACTAGAGACCTACTCTCAGCAGTGCAAGCAAATCCGAAGCTCTCTGAGGACCAGATCCCTCACTGCTCCACCGACTGCTTAACACCTGCAGCCAGCTCTGGCACCTCGCTCACAGCAATCTTACACTTCTTTGCTAACCAAACTTGCTAACTTACTTGCTGAGCAAACTCATAACTAGTTATAACCTGCAGCAGCACAACCACAAAACCAAAAGAAAAAAGCCCATGCTACGTATTTCAAAGCATTGTTTCACAAGAATTTGTCAGTGGTGGTGCCAATTTAAATAGCTCCCATGCCCGCTTATAACATAACATGATGAATCTAACCAGGAACTAATCTATGTTCAAAACAGGCCTTTTCCCATTGTTTTCTTTCAAACCAGACTAACGACCTAACCCAGTGCACTGTACACTGTATTTGTACAACAACTGAGCAAAGCTAGGAAGCATTGAGTAGGAGCTGCTTCAGCTGGCTCTTCCCAGGAACGCTTCTCTTTTGCTAAGGGTTTACTGTCTCCCTTGTAGCACACTCTACATCTCTGCCTCAGTTTACATATGCGAGGTCATTTCTAGAGCCATCCCTTTGATTAGAACAGCACCTTTGTCCACACACCTGTGCTGACTTTGTCAAGCAGCAGGATATGCAGCATCTCCATGCAGCCACCACCTCAACACCTTCCACACTGGAAGAATCAAGCGCTCCTGTAAGACCTCTATCAGAAAACTTCAAGACATAGTAACCAGTCAGGTTTTAGGAATCCTGCTGCACATACGGCTTTATAGAATTTATTACCAAGAGGGAGCCTTGTTCACCATCTTTCACTCGCACACAATACAAAAACAAGTCACTGAAAAGCCTAACAGATGGCTAGCAGCCAACTGAGGATAAACACCTCCAGCGCTGGCTGCTTCACCTACCTGGAGTTCACCTGCCCTGATTTACTTGGTGAGGTGAAAGTATTTAGGAAAGTGCCACCAGCCACACAACTGCTGCACTGCCCAGAGTTTAACCCTCCCTTAAGGATCAGAACCAGGACTGTTGGGTGGCTTGGGTCATGATGAACCTATCCATTTTACTAGGTGGCACTAAACCACATTTATCACCAAAGTATTAAGCTATAGCCTTTTCAATATGTGATTTTAAACACTGAAGGTAGGGCGTAACCAATATTTCAGGACAAGCTCCCTTAATGACCAGTAACATCATGTGTGTAAAGCATCAGCACATGTACCGCAAAGCACCTTTTTCCACAGGGCTGGAGGTAAGAGAGTTCATGAGAACAACCAGCCTTCCTGTTTTCCTCATGCATTTTAAGCCAAAACCTAGAGGCAGCAACAACTGGAAGTGCCAACTCAACAGCTAGATAAACACACAGGAGCTGAAAGGCACAGTAGCGAAAGGGAACAATACACAAGGGTTGTGGGCTAACTCTGGTGGGCTGCTCAGCCACAACCCAGCCGCTCACTTGCTCCCCGCAGCAGGATGGCAGAGAGAATCAGAAGGGTAAAAGTGAGAAAATCCATGGGTTGCGATCAAGACAGTTTTACAGGTAAAGCAAAAGCTTTCACTTACTGCTTCCCACGGGCAGGCAGGTATTCAGTCACCTCCAGGAAAGCAGGGCTCCATCACACGTAACGGTGACTTGGGAAGACAAACCGCCATCACTCCAAACATCCCCCCCCCCTTCCTCCTTCTTTCCCCAGCTTTATATGCTGAGTATGATGCCCTGTGGTCTGAGATATTCCTCTGGTCATTGGGGGTCAGCTGTCCCAGCTGCGTTCCCTCCAGCACCTCGAGGATCCCCAGCCCCCTCGCTGGTGGGGTGGCATGAGGAGCAGAAAAGGTCTTGGGGCTGCGTAAGCCAATGTAAAACAAGTAACCAGTGTAAAACGTTGGTGTGTTATCAAGGCTGTTTTCATCACAAATCCAAAACATAGCATCATACAAGCTACTGTGAAGAAAATTAACTTTATCCAAGCCAAAAAGCGTACCAATACAGTTACTTGATATAGACATCTTCAATTTTTTTTAAAAAATGGCTTATTCAGGACAAGTAGCAGAATGATCCTGCCACTTTAAAGTTAAAAGAGATGGGGGGGAAACTAATCAGTGGAACTAGGGGAAATCATCTGGCTGAAGGGTCATCTTCCAACCAGCTCAGACAGCAAACAATACTGATGCTGCCTCTGCCTCAAGATGCATTTGTGCTATGGGTATAGCTTACTGCTAAACCCTAGACTGAGTAAACACTTGCTCTTCTAAGTAACTGCTGTTTTGAGATAAAAATAAATCACTGTAGTTCTTCATGCCTCTTCACCATCAGCAAAGCCAGTTCAGAACTTCTTGTCCTCTCCCACCACAGCTTCCTCTTACGCAAGACATTAGCAGCCTCTCCATTGTGCTAATCACTACATGTGGGTCACACTAACCCAGATCACCAAAGTAATGAAGATAAACAAACCACACACAAGACACAAACCGTAGGATGTAAATGTTTTCATACCCAGAGCTTCCAGCTTTCTGTTGTATTCCTAGGATATCCTGAGTTAGTATTCTGTAGTTTAAGTCGGGGTTTTTTTGCATACAAGACTGTTTAATTTATCAGTTAATTACATGTAGGTGGTAGAAAGAGCCATGTATGCCATACGTGATCAAACCACATCACATCATATCACACTCGAAGAACTCCCACTGTGGGTACTAATAATAAGCTTTACACAGATGACTTCATGATGACCTATACAGCACCTCTCTAGCAAAATAATAAGTCTTTAGAAACTATCCAGGTTAAAATTTTTCAAGTCAAACATTACAAGACACCTGCCTTGTAAAATCAGGTTTCATTTCTTTGGTGTTCCATCTAGACTGAAGGAATCCTGTACCGTACACATGACACTCCCCATCTACTACTATCAGTCAAGATACAGTAAGTCCACAGACAGTGGAACTGCTGCTTAACACAATCAATTACAATCCAGTTAACAAGCAGAGAGCTACGTGCATTGTTTCTTACACAGTTAGAGGACTGTTGGGTGGCTTTGGTCATGAAGAACCTAGCCATTTTACTAGGTGGCACTAAGCCACATTTATCACCAAAGTATTAAGCTACAGCCTTTTCAATATACTCAAGAACTACTTGCTGCTCCAAGCGAGGTGACCTGAGCAGCACTCCCACCCTCAACCCAACCCACAGAGAAAAAAGTTTTCCACCTCATCACATTTCCCTTTGCAGGACCTGATTAGCGCTGCAGGCAATAAAGTCTTCCTACCTGCAGGATCAGTGGGCTCAGCTTAAAAGAGCTAACAGCTTCTGACGGGGTGAATACAGCAATTCTGACTAAATCTGGCACAAACACCAAGTGAGCATTGCAACCCTGACTTACACTGTTATTTTCATGAAACATTTCAAGCAGCAACTGAAATGCGCAGGTGAGCTCAAAGCAGTAATAAGCACTTGAGCTATTTAACATCCCAATACTCCTCTGCTTGTTACTGACTTGTGTGTATGTGCATGTGTGCACATGTATATGAGTGTGTATGAAAGGCATAGCCGGGGGTTGGGGGGGGAGAGGAATATGGCTTTGTCGCATCAAAAAGAATAGCAGAAATACCAGTCATGTTCTTTCCGGTAATGTCTAGTCATTCTTTAAGACTTTCAAATGCAAGCAGACACCATCCTCATGTTAAACACAGACACGATATCGCTTCAAGAGATACTTATACGGCTTACAAATTCAGGATTACAAAATAATCCATTTTCTTGATACTGTTGGCTAGTTGTCCAAGGCTTACTGGCCCATACAACAGATTATACCTAGATTAACTACTTACGCCACAAATGTCCACAGGATCACAAACAGTACCTTTAACAACAATCCTTCACTCTTACAAGTAAACTAAGCAATTTGGGTTTCAGATGATTGAAAGTAAACAAGAAAGGTGATCTTCTAATGCACGCATGCAGCTGCACACAAGAAAATAAGCTTAAAACCCGTTATCTGTACTTAGCTGTGGAGCAACAGTTACCTGCCTGGCTTGGCAAAGCAGACTGTGATTTTAAATGAGGCCTGTGCTACACAGCACGCCAAAGTAATATTTCTGTCTCAATGCAGGTTATTTATTGGCCACAGGAAGCAGGTCTGCCGTCAAGCACATGAAGAGGCAGACGAGGAGCCACAAGCCACAGCAGCTAAGCTACACAGCACATCATCCAGCCACACACTACATCTGAGCAACTGAGTGGCAACAGCCCTCTGATAACGCCACTTCTGCCCTTGCCCTTTTGCTTGGCAGTTTTTGATTTCTGAACCTCTCACTAGATGGAAATCCAGCATGAGGAAAGGGGAACAGAAAGAGGGTCCTTGAAAAACAGTGGGAACAGGAACGACATAGGCAAGCCAAAAGGTAGAGTATATATTACACAGGACTCCTTACAGCCCCAAGCTCTAGAGGTGGTCATCTTTTCCCTACCGATCACCAAGCTACTTTGCATATGCAAAAGAGGTGAAGAGCCTGCACACTGGTCACAAAAGATGTAAACCTTGTGCCAACTCCACACATGGAGAAAAAATCATAAAAGTGCATTTTCAAAGCAGACAGGGGGTTTAAGGATGTGCAGCATACGCAAACAGAGAAGCGGCCAACATGGGAGTAACTTCTGCTTTGGGGTTAGAAAAAAATCAACAGTTGTAGGGCTGGGAACAGAAACACAGTCCAACAAGGTTAAGACAGTGATTTTAACACCCATTCATTCCTTTAAACTGCAATCTCCCTTTTTAGATAGTCTCCACCCCAGGGAGGGTCTCTTCCAAAATAATATCTTGTAGCTTTGCCTGGTTTTAAGATACTGTATTTGGTTACATACCTGAGACTTTGTAGAACCATCTACTACTCCTAGCTACCCATAGCATTACTGCAGTTGTACCTTTTGTTGTGGTCAGGGGAAATATGCACCCTTTCTTCTCCTGTCTCCGTATTTACTTTCAAAGAACTTAGTTTCACTGTAAGCTATGTATATATCATATCTACCTACTTAATTCTAAATATTAAGGCTGGCTCTGCAGATATACAGCAAGCCTTAGCAATGCCTACTTAAGTTCATCGCAAAATGCTGTAACCTTAAACAAATCCAAACAGCAACGTTATTTGGAAATGAGAAGTTTCAAGTTTCCTACCACTCGGCACTCTTCCTTATTAAGCCTCTTTCCAGATGGATTTATAGCTTTACACAATTTTCCAGACAGACAACCTGAGAAGGCATCAGGCTTCTTTAATGAGTCCTATTGACTTCCCCACCGAGCAAGTATTGTTAACCAAAAATATCTTCAGCTGACGTACCGTAGTCATCCACCCCTAGCACCTACATATGCTGAGCTACCTTGGGTAATGCGCACGATCTTCTCATTTCAGACTCATACGTTAAACACAGAAGGAACTCTCTGCCCTGTAAGAACACAAGCTAGAGCAAAGCACTGTCCTCGCCATCCCTACCGCCCCATAGCCTTGAACTCATCCTCCATCTGCACAAGTCACAAGCGCTTCGTCCCAGCTGAGGGAATTACTCCTCCACCCAAATCCTTCATCACTGACCAAGCGATGGCACCAAAGGTGTCAGCTCCAAGTCGTTCACCGCGACTCCAGCGTCCCCGCCTGACAGCCACCTCCTCGCCGCGCTCTGCCCTTCCTCAACAAAGGCGGCTCCCGGCCCCTCACCGAACAACGCGCCGAGGGGGAAACCGGCCAGCGCCGCGACGGGGCCGCCACGCATCACGCCGGGGGCATCCGTGGCACCACCGGGCAGGCCCCGGCCGACCCCGCGGCGGGGAGAACACGCCTCCCCCGTCCCCCGGGCACGGGGCTCCTTCACGCTCGCGAGCCCGGGCGGCGCCGCGTGCCGGGTGTCCCG
>VZSC01007889.1:100951-154045 GCA_013398225.1 Steatornis caripensis
GGGGACGGCAGCGAACGGGCTCCCGCAGCCACGCGGGAAACGCGCCCACGGCGCCGGTCTGAGCCCCGCCAGCTACGGCGGAGGGGGCCGAGCTTTGAACCGGGTGGGCAGCGGGCGTCAGAGCCGTACCCTACCCGCGGAAGCGCCCAGCGTTCCAGCGACCCGGCGCCGACGACCAGGAACGGCTTTTAAAGGACGGCACCCAGGGCGGGGTTCACCTCCGGGAGCCCTCAGCCCCCGAGCGGGACCCTCACCGAGGGGCGAGGTACGGGCCGGGGAAGAGCCGCCCGGCCTTCACCTGCCTCTCCCCCGAGCGCCCGGCGGCGCCTTCGCGTCCCGGGCCGGCCCCTCTCTCCCGAGCGCCGGGCCCGAGCCAGGCCGACGAGCCCAGCCCGCCGCCGCGGGTCGGGTCGGGCGGCAACCCCCACCGCATCAAGATCCGCCCAGGCTACGAGCGCAGCCCCGCGGGGGGAAGCAACTGCGGCCGGCCGGCCCGCACCCACTCACCGGCGGCCAGCGCGGCGGCCAGCAGCCACACCGTGCAGGGGCTCCGCGCAGCGCCTCCGGCCGCTGCCATCTTCCTGCCGCCGCCTCCCCGCGCCCCCATTGTCCACCCCCGGCCGCGGGCCCGCCCCCCTGCGCCCGGCAGCGCCCTTCCCTCGCCGGGATAGGGCCTCGCCGCTGTCACTCGCACACACCTCCTGCGTCCCGCCTCGCCTCCGCCCGAGGATTGGCCAGAGCAGCGAGCCGTCAAGTCCAGGTGTCCTATCCAGGCAAGGAACGCACTGTCCCGCCCCCCGCGCCAAGCACGTAGCACGTTCACCCCCGCGCCCCACTGCCCCGCGGTGACTGTGGGCGCTGCGGCCCCGCCGGAGCCGAGCCCAGTGCAAGGAAGCGCGAGGCGTCCCCAGCCGTGTTGGCACCAAGGGGGCCTGGAAACGCTGACGCGGCGGTCAGCAGGGCGAGCCCGCGCCCCCGGTCCGCCCGCCCGAGCATTGCCTGCACGGCGCTCGCTGCTCTGCTCTGCCCTGCCCCCGAAAGGGACCCCAGGGCGGCCCGGCGCCGGGTGCCCTCGCCCCAAGCTCCGGTGCTGCCCGAGAGCTAGCCGTCCGCGTGGAAAGCTTAACCGAGCGCCTCAGCCATCTTCATGTGGTGCATTAAAAAATACGGGAAATAACGGGCGGTCACACCAACGGTGTTTGGTTGGCCCTTGCTAGTCAAGATGTACGCTTGTGGGCCTGCCGCTGTTGCGGGGGCACAAGGACCGCAGAGGCTCGATTTGGTCCTGGCGGCTCGGGTGGGCTCTGCGGTGGGACTCACTTGCTGCGCACCTACGAGGCCCGGTTTTCCACAGTGATACAGCAGGAGTGGGCTGCAGCGCTCGCTTAGTGCCCTGGCCTCTGCGCAGGCATTGGCGAGCGAGTTCCCGTGGACGCGGGTCACGGTGCCAGCTAGCAAGCGTGCAGCCAGAGCTCTTATCCCAGGCCAGTGGGGAAGTGGGAGAGCACCACTGTGG
This sequence comes from Steatornis caripensis, assembly GCA_013398225.1. NCBI lineage: Eukaryota > Metazoa > Chordata > Aves > Caprimulgiformes > Steatornithidae > Steatornis > Steatornis caripensis. The sequence continues at coordinate 102,468 of VZSC01007889.1, forward strand.
GCTCCGAGTGTGGGCGACGGTCAGCTCCCCCTGCCTCCACTGGGATCTTCCTTGTTCTTCCCCGTTAATGCAGAGAGCCTGTCCTGGCATGTGTTGCCTGTAAGCACAGGCTCCATCAGAAGCTCCTCTGCTACGCCGATTGCATAACCGCCTTTGCCTTTTGCGTGAAAAATACCTGCTTGTAATTTTCCCCAGCTTATTGACTGGCCTCCCTACTGCTACAGACCCCCCAAGACCACGCTTTCACCATTCCTTAATTCCTTGCTTCACTCCCTCTCATTTCGGAACCTCTTTGCATACATTTCTTCTTTTGCTAAGCTATGCGTTCTAAAGATGTTGCACAAGCTTAGTCATATTGCAAGGCAGTTGCTCACTGCCATCGCCAACACTGGAGGCCTGCAGTGTATTCACTTCCGCCCGGTGCTCCGTGGATGCTGGTCCTCTCCCAGACGCATGGTGCCACCACAGTTTCTCCGCCACTCTCTGGCCACCGAATCACATCTGCAGATTAAAGAGGCCACAGGGAATCCCCGCTACTGTGTGCCATGCTGAGGAGAGCCATGATGAAGCAAGACCCTGCAAAAACACAGTCAGATTTTTTTTTCCAGCTGTGATGCAAGACAGCAGGTTCACAGCTCTCGCAGCAGCAACAGAGCAGGACAGCACAGTGAGGGGGCAAGAGAGACCACAGCAGCTCCCAGCAGGCTGCTGGCACATTGCCCAACTGGTTTCCAAGCTTCCTCACATGTGGTAAAATCAGCACTTAGTGCCGCAAGAGAAGGAAAAATGCCCTTGTGTCTTTTTTGCTTCCGCTTATCACAAAAGGAAGATCTAAAAAAGTGTGTGACACTGGGGAGGAGGTTAAATACATTTTTTCATGGTTGCTGTGTATGTTAGAAATTCAGACCTTTGTTATCCTCCGATTTCGGAGAGCTCTCTAGTAGCTTGCCAGAGAGAGCAAGCAGGATTATGATGTCAAACAAAATAAGGGTAACATCTTCGAGGAGAAAAAGCAAACATATTCAGACTGATTTTACATTTTTAATGGTTTTGACTGTTTTCTATTTAGCCTGCTCCTCTGTACCTCCTAGAGGAATTGTACAGTAGACACTGTTCAGTGTGCAGAGATCTGCATTCCTGCAAAAAATACCCCACCCAGCACGCTCATTTTGAAACAGTAAGAGAAGAACACGAGAAAGAAAAACCAGGCTCTATTTGTGTAAGAAAGAATTGGGCATCTGTTACAACATTACTTTTTTCCTCTGCAAGTTGGGAGAAGTTGTGTCTGGCAGATAGTGCTACATTTATGTTTCCTCTGGTTAAACAGAAACGCAGTGGTTCTTTCAAAACTAAGGAGCTGGCAGCCACACATACCATTGCATATGGTACCTGAAGAGTTTGAGAATTATTTTTCTGTAATTTAATTCAGAAGAATGCCTTGGATCACCTGCTATGCAAGGATACGTGTTCTGAGGAAACCTTACCACAGAAAAGGATGCCAATGATGAGCTATTCCAGCGCTGAACTGATGGTAAGGAACAACTCAAGCCACATGTATTCTTGATAACATTGATATATAAAAAAGCAATGGAAGCAATTCTTTTTCCTGTCTCTCCCTCCTACCTTCCCTGCAGTTTCTTGAAATATAGACAAAATTAGTTTAGTGACTGTTACTGTACAAGAGCCAAGGTAACACTTACCTCTGGCCTGACCAGCACCAGTGTTTGTGGCAAGACTCTGGTATTTCAACAGGTGCGCATAGAATTGTCACATGTAAAGCAGGAAAGTAACATCACCACTGCTTGGCTGCAGTACAGGTTTAAGTTATGAAAACGAACCATGAACTTCCCTTCTTTCGGTTGGGTTTGTGGTTTGACTGCTGCGGCTAATGGCTAGACATAAATTACACAGATTTTGCACGTGAGGGTAGATAGGTTTGCCACAGTGATTGGAAGAAACCTGGAGAGCAAGAGCATGCACAGGAACAGTGCACATGGCTCGTAAGCAATAACGGAGCGCTGCCAAAAAGCGGGACAGGCTGCACACCTGAGCCTTGTTCAAGCTGTCCCAACAAGGCCGCTGCAGGAGACCAGGCCCTGTAAGCCCTGACCCCTCTTCAGCGGGCAGCCGGCTGCACCCGCGGGGCTGACGCACGGCAGGGCAGGCGTTCCGGCAGCCGTGAGCGGCTGCTGCCCGGCTCGCACCCTCACCGCCCGGGCAGGCGTAGGCTGAGGTAAAACACAGGGGTTGCAGCGTCTCAGGCTGACGCAGGGGGGAAACTGTGGCACCCGCTGCCTCCGGGCTGCTGGGACGAGTCAGGTTAGAGGCCGGCGCCCGTCTGCAAACGCTTGGCTGTCACCGAAGCCTGCTGACCGCCTCGCGTCTCCCTGCCGCTGTTTTCTGGGGGCTTCGCGTTACGGGCTGCTGCAGACGAGGGCGCTCCGGCCTGGCAAAGGCCGCCCGTGTGCGCCCGCAGCCTGCTCCTGCTCCGGCCGAACCCGCAGCGCGGGGCCTGCCCTCCCTGCCCCTGCGGGCGGCTCCCGGGGCGGTTGCAGGTGGCGCCAACGGCCGCCGGGTCGAGCCGCGCGACAGCGCTCGAGCCTTCCTTTGGACAGCGTTTCAACGCCTTCTCAAGCGCGGCTCGTTGGTCTAGGGGTATGATTCTCGCTTAGGGTGCGAGAGGTCCCGGGTTCAAATCCCGGACGAGCCCGGCTTTTCTTTTTCTTTCTCCCCACAAGCCCCTGCCCTCTGCCCGACGCCGGCCGACGCCGCCGCGCCCCGCAGGCAGACAGCGACGGGCCACGGGCAGCACACGTTCCTTTTTCACGGAAGGAGTAAGCGTTACTACCCCACAGGGGAGGGGTCACCCCTCTTCGCCCCGCTGGCCGCCATTGCCCCCCGCCTTCCCTAACCCGTCGCTCACCCGCGAAGAGACGGGGCTGCGGGGCGGCTCCTCTCGCAGCCCCGGGACCCCGCCGTGTCCCCCACGGCGGCTGTACCTCCGCAAAGCACGGCCGTGCCGCCGCGTCACCGCGCAGCCTGCCGCTGCCGCCGGCTCCTTGCCCCGAACGCACCCTCCCGCCGCGGGCGGGCCCGAGGCAACAAAAACGCAGCGCTGAACCGCGGCGACAAAACGGAAGGCGCCACGGCTCCCTTCCTCGCGGCGGGCTCGTCCGGGATTTGAACCCGGGACCTCTCGCACCCTAAGCGAGAATCATACCCCTAGACCAACGAGCCGCGCTTGAGAAGGCGTTGAAACGCTGTCCAAAGGAAGGCTCGAGCGCTGTCGCGCGGCTCGACCCGGCGGCCGTTGGCGCCACCTGCAACCGCCCCGGGAGCCGCCCGCAGGGGCAGGGAGGGCAGGCCCCGCGCTGCGGGTTCGGCCGGAGCAGGAGCAGGCTGCGGGCGCACACGGGCGGCCTTTGCCAGGCCGGAGCGCCCTCGTCTGCAGCAGCCCGTAACNCCCCCCTGCCCCCGCCAGACTCCCAATGGTTCTGCCCACCGCTTCGGAAGACACCATTCCTCTCCCTAACTGCACGGGCTGGTGCGATTTCCCCCTGCCCGCACCACCACCCCCACCCCCCGCCGGGGTAACCTGTGGCATCGCCCTTCCCCCGACCCTACGGCCTCGCTGGGCAGAGACGATTCCGAGCCCCCGTGGTGGGGAGCAGCGGCCCCCGCGGCGCTCCCCTGCGCAGATACCGCTCCTGCGCTCTTCCGAGCCGGGGTGGAGGAACGACCCGCCCCCGCCTCGCGCTCGCGCCAGACGCGCGTGGCCGGCAGGCGCCGCCCGCGAGACTCGAAGCCGGGCGAGCTCATTCTCAGCGGAGGGGAAGGGGGGACTGGGAAACGCCCCCGCCTCCCCCCCGAACGGCTTTGGTTTATCCCGGCCCGCGTTTTGGCCGAGCCTTTAGGCGCTGCGCCCCCTCGAGGTGTGAGGGCGGGCGGCGGCGCGTGCCGCTCCCTTCAGAGGGCCGGGGCGGCGGGCGGGGCCCTGCGCCTCCGGCGGCGGCCTGCTGCCGCGGGCGGTCGTGCGGCGCTTCCAGCAAACGTGCCTCAGAGTCGGGAGCGTGTTGCTTTGGGCACAGAGCAGCCACCGGCATTCCCTGTGATACCTCAACTCGCTCCACCCTGCTGCTCTGGCTCCCGCTTCCTCTCCGACGTGCTATACCCTGCCGGTGCCTCCTGTCGCCCTCACGCTTCCCCGCCGTGTTTCCACACCCCTGTACCAGCCCCCCCCTTGCATCCCAGACCTTTCAAAACCCCCTATTCCTCCCATCGGTAATTGCTCTCAGTCCTTACCCATCCAACACTTTCTTGTGGCTCACGCTACAGTTTAAACACAGTCCGGTAAAAAAAAAAACAACCAACCATAAACCCAAGATCCCAGCCAAACACAACTGCATCTGTCTCCTTGCTGTTGTGCTGCGCTCCTTTCTCCACATTATTCTTGCTCTGTTTTCCATCCTTCCCCCCAAGTTTAAAGGTCTTCTGGCCAGTAAGGTTTGTGCTTTTACTTTTTTGTAATCTTTCAGGCACCATCCACACCAGAGGAATTGCATAAATTATATCAGATTTCTCTCACTGAGGGCATTTTCCCGTCGACCATCAGTGAGTGCCCTCACACCCGACGTTACACACTCCTGCCTCAGGAATTTGCCAGATATGTACGAGACTGAATAGGTGCCCTCACCCTATGCACCAAGCCAAGCTGTCGTCTACATCTCAGTCAAAACTTTTTGACTCTCCCCTTGTGGGTACAAGACCACGCTGCCCAAGCTGATGTTTCCTGGTAGTATGGATGGGGCAGGGATACACGCCCACATGTATGCCCTGCTTTTGCAGTGTCAGTATGCTAATGCTGGCCAAAGAGTCTTTTATAAAACGGCTCTCACTTGGCCCAAAGACAGAGGGCAAGGTTCGCACGCCACCTGACCGAGCATCGTCCCAAGAGGGATGCGTGGATCCCTTCAGCTGAGAAACAGGCGTCTTTTTTCATGCAGCCTGTAAAGCCATCAAGGGCAAAGATGGCGATACGACCCCTGGCACAGAAAGTCTCTAAACTGTTGATTGCCAGAAGCTGAGACATCTCACAGGAAGGATCCCTGTGTGTCACCTTGGGTTTTTATGCTTCCCCTGAACAAGGATGCTGTTGGAGGAACAGCAGCACTAGGCTAGACGGCTTTGTTTTCTTTCCTTAGATACCGGCAGAGCTGGGCCAGGGAGTGTGGCAGTCTCTGGTGTCACTGCTTGCCCCAAAGAACACCCTCCTTTGTGGATTAAGCACATTGGTTATTACTGTTCCCCAAAAGTAAAAAACACCGCAAATTAAATTCAAATGTTAAACTGCTCTAGTGGCAACGGAGATCCCTCCCCTATTTTGCCTGCTCTCTCTCCATCCTCTCTCAGGCTCCTTCATCTCCCCAGGAGGAAGCACACAGACTTTGGTTTTATTCCACCATTTATTTCATCTGTTTCTCCCTTAGATTTCCATTCCCTTGCTGGGGACACACATTCTCTAAACAGGCACACTTATATATCTATATACACAGTAAGGCACAATCACTCACATCCGGATGGGACACTCTGCTGAGAGAAGAAACAGGGTACAGCGAACAATTGCAGCCTGCCCTGGAATACAAGCTTTAACAAACAGATTAAAATGGATTAAAAGGCAACAATGATCCACAACATGGCTCAAAAGGATGTGGGGGTCGTGTTTGCCAACATGCCCATGCAGCACAGTGGGGGCAATGCTGCTGGCTCTCAGCAAGTGACACCTCAGTGCTCTCGCCTGGGAAAAAGAAAGGCAGAGCACAGAGCCACTTCTTTCCTCACGATTCTAGAGCCGGTGAACAGAAAGGGGATATCCCTCAAAGCCAGAGGTTTGTAGCTGTGTGTGCAAGGGGCCTCTGGAGATCATCCAATCCAATCCCCCTGCTAAAGCAGGTGCCCCTAGAGCAGGGTGCACAGGAACATGTCCAGGCGGGTTTTCAATATCTCCAGAGAAGAAGACCCACAACCTCCCTGGGCAGCCTGTTCCAGTGCTCGGTCACCCTCACAGTAAAGAATTTCTTCCTCATGTTCAGGTGGAACTGCCTGTGTTCCAGCTTGTGCCCGTTGGCCCTTGTCCTGTTGCTAGGCACCACCGAAAAGAGCCTGGTCCCATCCTCTTGATACCTGTCCTTTAGGTATTTATAAGCATTGATAAGATCCCCTCTCTGTCTTCTCTTCTCCAGGCTAAATAGACCCAGGTCTCTCAGCCTTTCCTCACAGGAGAGATGCTCCAGTGCCCTCATCATCTTCATAGAGCTCTGCTGGACTCTCTCCAGCAGTTCCCAGTCTCTCTTGAACTGGGGAGCCCAGAACTGGACACAGCACTCCAGATGTGGCTTCACCAGGGCAGAGTAGAGGGGCAGGATCATGTCCCTCAGCCTGCTGGCCACACTCTTCTTAATGCACCCTAGGATGCCATTGGCCTTCCTGGCCACAAGGGCACACTGCTGGCTCATGGTGAACCTGCAGCACTCCCAGGTCCTTCTCCGCAGAGCTGCTCTCCAGCAGGTCAGCCCCCAACCTGTACTGGTGCATGGGGTTGTTCCTCCCCAGGTGCAGGACCCTGCACTTGCCCTTGTTGAACTTCATCAAATTCTTCTCTGCCCAACTCTCCAGTGTGTCCAGATCACGCTGAATGACAGCACAGCCTTCTGGCAAGTCAGACGCTCCCCACAGCTTTGTATCGTCAGCAAACTTGCTGAGGGTACACTCTGTCCCTTCATCCAAGTCGCTGATGAGTATGTTGAACAGGACTGGACCCAGCACCGACCCCTGGGGAACACCACTGGTCACAGGCCTCCAACCATACTCTGCATCACTGATCACAACCCACTGAGCTCTGCCATTCAGCCAGTTCTCGATCCACCTCACTGTCCACTCATCTAACCCATGCTTCCGGAGCTTACCTACGAGGGTGGTACAGGACACAGTGTTTAGCAGGAGGAGCTTTGTGATGGATGAAGAGCTGGCTGGTTCTGCCCTTGGTCTCTGCAGCTGTGTCTGTTGGGTACTAGGTGGCTGATGACAAGTTCAAGCACCAGTTCCTGACTGTTCACACAGCCTAACAGGTAGCTGACTCATTGGCTCAGCTTTTGACAAGTCTGGCTCGCTGTCTGCAGCGAGCCCAGACTTGTCCACAGCTCTACATCACACTGTGGACATGAGCCCCATGGCCTTGAGCCACACCATCTTTTTATTCAGTATTGCAGATACAGCTTCAAGCATTACTGTCAGGAAACTGGTCAGGTGAGGGTTTGTTATCCATCTTTCCCCTTTTCTTATGGGCAACAAATACTCTCTAGATATAAAAGCTTTTTTGGCTCAGCAACTGCCAGACCCATGACTTAACCAGTACCTCAAGAATGAATGCAAATCTAGTCCAATGCCTCAGTACTTAGGAGGGACCAGCTATTTGTCCATCACCAGTTTATATTCAGTCAGGCCATACAACTGAAACTCAGCCATCCAAGATCTCTTCTTTGACGTACATAAAATTAATCAGCTGTGTCCAGTAAGCCAGGATGCTTTCTATCACGAGTGGCACTCCGTGACCACGCACTGAAAGGTTCAAAAGAGACTCAAGAGATTGGACAGGGTCTGGAAGTGATGGAAGACTGATGGCGAGGTGGCCCTTCTAAATCTGGACTGGAGCACAGAGCCAGATAATAAAACTTGCCCTACTGACCTATGCAGCACTTCTTTTCTGTGCATCAAATCTGTTGGTTGTTACTTTCCACCAGCACTAAAAACACCTCAAAGTTGAAGCACACAGAAGAACTGCCCGCCATGGCTGGCTGTTTCACAGATCAGCCAGCCCGACCCCCACTTCAACAGGATTTTGTGCTTTATGAACAATGTCCTAAGAGTTTTCCCTATGTTTAGGGTTCACATTGTCTGCCATATAGCATATATGGAGAAAACATTTTTTTTCCTACTGTTAAAACATTATTTACTGAAATTTGAAAACCCAAAATATTTCAAAAGAAGCTACCAAAAAGGCACCATACATGTACGTATGTAACTGATGAACTTCATCTAAGACCAATACAGGGAAGAAGAAAAAGACATTCTGGAGCAGAATGAAGGAAAAGAGGGCCCAGGAGCGGTGGTGGCTGTCGGTTCCAGGACAGCACATATCAGGTCTCAGTCTCCGAGTATCAGCGAGGAACGTCAGCCAGCACCTCAGTTTTGTTGCCTAGTACCCAGCAACCCCAAAGTGATTGCAAGCCAGCCTTTTGTTCCGACTGTTCCAAGATACGATGGTGCAAACCAGAGAGCCAGCAAGCAGCCACTCAGCTCTGGGATGAGTCTGGACCTTGGGGGATATCCACATTCTGCTCCTCTCCTGCCACTGAAGGTTTTCCAGTAGCTTCCACCTTGATTGGGTTAGATGGCTCCTATTCACATGTTAAAGTCTCCTGTGCCCTGACTGGGTATGTCCTTTTGAGAGGGGAAAAGGAAGGAAATCACAAAAAATAATCATGGGTCTAAGTTAATACAGTTCTGGGGAGTCTGTGACCTGGGGATACTTTGGTAGCTTCCACACTAGGAGGCAAAGGCAAGCTGCAGCCTGAGCACCAGCCTGCTTCCTTCAGTTGCTCCTTGCCAAACCAAGGAGGCATTTGAAGACGGGACAGGTGGTTGAGTTGGAATGCGTTATTTCCTCAGGCATCTGTGACTACATTATCAGGGGTGAGAGAATATGTAAGAAGCTACACGGAACAAGCCCTGCTTTAGCTAGTGGAAATCCTCTTTTATTCCAAGTAACAGAGGCCTGTGTTTACGTGCTTCCAGGGCTGATCATGAAACTGGCGTGTGTGCAAACACTGGTTTTGCTGGCAAAGCTAACAAGCTAAACACACACACACACAGAATAGATATGTACTCATGTATATATACAATGTGTGCACGCATATACATATAAATACGTATATGTGAGGTGGCATACTGAGATAGGATATACATGGTTACTGCTGGGCAAAAATGCTTTTTACTACTTTCAAATTGCTTTCAAAACAGCAATTGAGCAGGATGCCCAGTGAGCAGAGCCTCACCGTTTTACTGAAGCCAGAATTGGCTTTGCTTCTTCTCCATCCTTTCTCTCTGTATCACCACCCAGGAGGGCTGGTTGTTTTAAATACCCTGCCTTGCAGCCTCTGCAGGACTGAGATTTTATAGTCTTGAGGTGTGGGGAGCAGCAGAAATGTTGGTGTGTTCTGTCACAGTTGCCCTTTTCATTAGTATGCAAAACTCTCTGATGTTTTAGGAGCCATCACCATGCTGACCCATCTTACCTGTGCGTCACGGTTATTCTGTGCTCTGGTCCTGCAGGGCTGTTGTTGAAGGCTCACTGGCAGTCTTTAAGCCTGCTGCATCCTGCAGCAGTTCAGCTGCCAGTGGTGTTTCTTCAGTGTCTGACTTTCTTTGTGCATCTGTACTCTCACTGGTCTCCTTCACTTCAGCTTCAGCTTCTTTCTCCTTGACCCCCTTTTCCTGTTCACAGGCACTGCCTTTCTGCTCTTCTCCCTGGGGACCCTCACTCACCTTATCCTCCTGGTCTCCAGAAGGCAGCTGGGGAGAATTCTCCTCCCCTGGGGCACCACAACACACCTCCTCCTCCTTTGTATCCCCTGTGTTGCTTTTGCAAGGAGTCATTTCCTCTGCCTGGTTTTCCCCTTTTCCTTCATCTTCTGGTCTGCTGGATCCTTTCCTTGATGGGGGGTTCTCATCAGACCCCATCTGTTTCTTTTGCTCTTTGCTCCCTGTTTCTGCCTCCTCTGTCTTGCCCTTGGGCCTGAACACCTCATCCCCATCTTCCTTGGCGCCATTTTCTGGAGAGGAGATGTTGACCCCTGAATCTTCCCCGTCTCCGTACTCAGACAGAGATCTTCGGAACTTCCTGGAGGGAGGCCTGCGCTTTATCGATCCCCGCGTCCGCACCTTGGAGGCGGGAAAAGCAGACATTGAAGCAGTCAAGAGAGCAGTACTGGAAAGCAGGAAAGCACAACAGAGGAAAATATCATGGGAAACTTGATTGCTACCCTAGTGTCCTCACTTCTCCTGCTCTGCTACTGAAAGGTAGGGAGAAGAGGGCTCCCTGCTGCTGAGAGACTACTTTCTAGGACAAGCACCTCCCTAATATACGCCTCCTCTCCTTCTGTAAAGATGGTGCTGGAGATCATTGTCCCAATTTACACTGCGGTTCCTTGTCCAAGTTAGACCCTAAACCCAAGGATGCTGCATTCATGATGCAGATGCTGCTGACTTTGGATATCTCGGCCTTTTCTACTTTTGGCAGCTTGGTGGTTGAGGAAGGAGTCTGCACTCCAGTTGATGATGGCAAGTGCAAGTTACAGTTCCCCAGTGAAGTGCTGTGCACTCTGTGGGACACCTAGCAAACTGTCGTGCTCTGCGTGGCTCCCTGAACTGTGCCTCAGCTGCCTTTGACGTGTGCTGGCATGTGGCACCACTTCCTCACAGCGCTCCCTACCCAGGTACCAGCCGCCCTGTTACTGCTGAACTGACGTGGCTGAGTGCTGCCACTTCACCCCTTCCCTTTCGCCATTGGGGCAGGAAGGCCATGGGAGCTGCTGGACTGTGGAGCTCCGTGTGCAGGTGTGCACAGAGGAGGCTGCAGAGAGCTACGCTGAAAGGCTGTTTCACGCTCGGCGCACAGATCTCCTCCGTTGCCCACAAATGCACAGTCTTATGGCAGGACTGAGGGCTACAGCCTCCTCTTCCTCTTCATCCCCAAGCGATAAGCAAGCTTTATCCTGCTATGCTGGAGAAATCCTAGCACATCCCCTACCTTGTTATAGAATTGCAGCTGAGTGCCTTCCGGGGGTTGATCAAAGCTGACTGGCGTCTCGTTTGCTTCGCTGGGCTGGGACTGAATCCCTGGGCTGCTGGGCGTGGAGGGAGGGGTGCTGAACGGAGAAACCAGGGCTTTCAGACCAGGGCTTTTGGGAGATGCTCCTGGCAGCAGAGCAGCTGGAGCAAAAGCCAGATTGGCCTGCAAAGAAAAATCCCTGTCACAGGCGTGCGTGACCCCGGCATGTACTACGTGTGGTAACCACACGGAGGAACCCTTGCTCTTGCCACGGGAGCTGCCACATCTCTCGGCTGTCACAACCCACGTGCCTTCTGGTTGTGGGTCTCTCCTGGTGACCCTGTCAACAAACAACTCCGGGCAGAGAAGTTATGACTGGGTATTTGCCCTTCCCCGGCAGCTGGATCTCAGGACGTGTCCTTTTGTCATCCTGAGGCCTTTTGGGATTTTCCAGCGACCCGGCCAAGCCAGCACAGTCTACAGTGGCTGAGCCAGGAGAAAGTCTGAACAAGCAGCCAGCAATCACTTTCAGATTTAAACCAGACCTGGGTGTGCCCGAGCAGACCTCCCATTTTCAAGCCTGGTCTGTGGGTCTTCTGAATGACCTGCACAGTTGTGAGGAGCAAGAAAACCATGGAAAGAAGTAAGTTCATGACTAACCGTGGCAAAACACTTCCTGCTGGCCTCTCACTGAGAAGCTCTTGTAGGCAAACATCCTTGGGTGCATTAAGAGGGACAGTGCTATGAACAGGCTTACGTTGTGTCAGGGCGGCCAGGAGGCTCAGTGCTCTGAAGTTGCACGTGCTGCCAGGAAAGGCAGCTGGCCACGACAGGGCTCTATGTCTACCGTCTATCAAGTGCTGAGCTGCCCTCAGCAGCATGAATCAGGTGCTGCTGTGAGACACAAAAAGGGAAAGAAGCCCTGGGTGTGTTTGCGTGCAACTGGGGGAATCAAGGCAAGGGAAGCACAGAGCTTCTAAGCACGCGTAGAGGAGTGCCAGAGCCTGGAGCGCACTCCCCTCTGACAGGATTTTAGCTGCCTGTGCTCAAGACCAGCTCCCTGATAGGGTGCAGGTGACTCAGTTTGATTTAGACTGCTGCAAAGAGCCTGCTGGAAGATGTTTCAGCCAGAGTTTCCCTCACTTACTCTCATGAGTTGCATTTAAACTGAGGCTTCTGCCCCTGCCCCCTACCTGAGCTGTGCTGCTGCCGTGCCCACACCCAGCCATGCACTCTGCAGATCCAAATGATCTTGACCCATGCACCGACCTGCCTATGGATGTGCCTGAGGATCACTGGACTGTTTCTGATGCTGGTTACCATCACCAAACCTGCTCTGCCTTCCTTGTTTGTACACTGTGGGACTGGGCCCTCATCGGTGAGGCCACTGCCCTGCTTACTTAGCCGTCACCCTCGGCTCCTGGGTCCCCCGTGCCTGTTCCACAAAGGAAGTAGCCATGGCCAATGCCAATCAGGTTTAATTTGCTGGGGCAGCCATGTGTTCCAGGACTTACCTGCAGCTTTTCAATCATGGGAGAGCTTTTCACCTTGACCTTGGGAACAGGGCAAGCATTTGGAGACTGCTTCTGCAAAACAAAATGAAAAATGAAAATGTCACAGTAAATAAGTGAAAAAGAGGAAACACAATGAAGGCAGAAAACTTGGAAGAGATAAGCAGAAGCAGATAAGCTAGTAGGGGAACAAATGAAGCCTCATATAGTGTCTTCACACAAAAGTTTGCTTTCTTCTTTCCTGACTCTGCTCCCCTGTTGTTACCAAGCCGTCCTAAGGCTGTACATATGTGTATCCTCCTTCTGGGAGAAAAGATGACTGCTTTCTGGCTGAAGTATCTGAGTTAGGTGATGTGTAATGGCTCTGCTGCTACATGGCCTTCGCTAAGGTATCTAACCTATGACATAGTTTCCCCTGATATTATTTCAGGACCAGGCAGATTAAAATTCTCCCTCTTAAAGGGTACAAGCCTCAATGTTGGTAAACATTGTGAACTTTTTGTGACAGGAAAGACTTTCTGCCATGACTTGACTAACGGAGTTAAAGGTTATCCATTAAGTACGGGCAGGAAAGGCATAAGTAGCTGGCAAGGTAGAGCTATGAAAGGCTGAAAACAGTTTGAGAAAGGGAGAGCATTGCTTTGAGAAGGGGCATATTGCTTTTTTCAGGTCCAAGGGAAAATGAAGGAATCTAAGATTCTAAAGCTTGTGCTCCTTTGGCATGGAGGCAGCGAGAGCTATAGCTGTCAGAAAAGAAGGACAAAGAACCATCCCCTTGTTAAGGGCAGGTGACAATGTGAAACTTTGTGGGTAGACCTCATTCCCTGAAATATAGAAGTGACTGGAAAGGGCCTGAGCAAAAACCTTAGTGAGTAGCAGCCAGCCTACTGGGACCTGCTCATTCAAGGGTGCTGTGTGGAGGACGCCTCAAGACAATATCCTGTGGGTATTGCTAGCAAAACCTCTCTTCACTCTGGATTAATTATTCCCTTTTTCTGAAGAAGGAAAAATCTCAAGAGCAGAACTACTACACCATTATGCTCAAACCTCTGGAGTTCATCTGAAGGCAACAAACAGCATGGATGCTCCCTGTGCTAAGCGCTGTTTGAATATAATAAATGCCATCAGTACTTGCTTTAAAATGCTTGAAAGGTGGAAACTGGGTGGATCTGTTAGTGCTCTAAGGGTAAAAACAAAAGCAGTAAAAATGGGATGCGTATTCATTCTACAGGAGTGGGAAACAGTGTGGAGCCCACTCTGAGTCAGTACATGTGTGTGAGCAGGGGAAGGTTTGATGCTGCATGATTGATGTCCTTTGCTGCACAGCCTGACCTCTCTGCTAGTTCCAAGCTTGTGTCTCAGGAGAGAAGCTGCAGAGAGGAGAGAACTTGTCCCCTTATTAAACTGATACTCACTTGCTCATCATTGTCGCTTGTCTCAGTTTTGTGGGAATAGAGTGGAAGGGAGCATGGTGGTTTCCTCCGAGTTGGCTTATGTGGTGGCACCTAAGAGAAGAAAACACCCAACTCAGCACCAGTGAAATCAGTTTTTTTTAAAAAAAGTAAGTGAAATTCAAGCACCAAGGGCATGCTCTGAAAGCGACCTGCTTGGATGGCAGGGCTTAGCTTGCCTAAAGGAAACATTCAAAGGCAGCACAAGATACTAGCATATGGGCATGCGGCCAGCATGCTATGTGTGCGTACAGCATCTCGAGTGCAATTCTAGTGTTGGAAAAGTAGTCTTTGCCTCTTTGCACAATATGAACCATGACACTTCAGGCTTTGTGCAGAGTACACTCTTCTAAAACATGGAGGGTGGAGAAGCCTTCCCAGAAGCTTCATCTTCAAAGCATCCTGCTGGAAACCCGCTCACACTGGAATAGCTTGCTATTGTTCTCTTTCCTGTCTTATTACCAGGATTTCCTTTTGATTAGTCTCAGCTGCCTACCTGGTTTGTGATTTTCATATTTTGCATCTGACATATTTTAGGGGCAAGAAGGAATTCTCACTTTTTCAACATGCCCTACAGCCTTATTTGTTTCTTTCTAATGAAGAAGAGCAGCTCGCACAGACAAGGCCTCAGCTGCAACATTTAATTGCACAAACCCATTCTCCAGGGGAGAAGAACAAGGTGACTTAACAGCAGGGACACCGGTTCCTTCTAAATGTCTGCAGGCTCTCAGAAGTACGGAGTGCTCACGCTGTAGGAAGGAAGAGACACATAGCATGGTACCTACAGAGTCACTCCTTCATTAACTATTGCTCTGGTCTTGACGACAAGCTGTCTCTATTTTTATGCCAGGTTTGCAGTCTCCTGCCAAGCTGTTAACACACTTTTTGTGTTAACAGCTTTTTGTGTGTTAACAGACAAAATACTTGGATAATGTTGTAGATCTTGGATAATGCCCACAATATAATATTTGGATAATTTTGTTACCTTCTAACAGGCAGGCATGTGAAAAGTTGGATTATGGCGTCTTTGCGCTCTGTAGAGATGGCTGTCTTGGAGGACCTGTAGACTTGACGTCACATAACTTCTGGTGGTGCTGCACCCAGTTATGGCAATGCCGTGTCTCTAAGCTCCCAAGGGCAGCCCTGCCCTTCACCTTACATCATGCTAGGAAGCCATAATATCATGTCTTACTGAAACCCCACCATTTTGCAACACTGTGCTGTGCCACAGTGAATGTATCAAAGGTTCAAAGAGGTTGATCATCACCAGACGCTCATCAACCTGATTGATAGGTTCCCTTTTTCTGGCATGGGTCAAGCAAGGGTTAAAGACCATCTACTCAGTCATTAATCCGAAAAAGCTTAATCTTGAGAAAGCTGGTGGGGAAGTGACAGATGGCTTGGAGAGAAAAGACAGGAAACTTTGTCCTCTTGTCTCTGGAGAAAATGAGTTTCCCTCTGTGAGGCCCCTCCACACCGCCTTGGCTTGGGAGCAGCAGAGGTCTACAGATAACACAAGAGAGGTCTGGGAACTTGCTGCCTTCTTAAGGGTGAGGGACTTAGTGCAATTAAATCCCATACCTTAAAAAGAAGAAATTACTGCAATGGGATGGATGGAGTGGTGCGCTGGTGACCAGAGGAAAAAAAAAAGTTGCTTGGGAAGACATTGGCTATTTCCATCCTGGAGCTCAGCTATGGGAGTGCTAACCTCGGATAGATGGTGGCATGCCAGCTCTGCAGGACAGAGGTCACCATTACACCCAGCCAAAGACAGGAGGGGTGACAGGGAGGATCCCCTTAGGCCCATCCTGGGACACGCTGAGGTCTGCTGAGCAGCAGAAAGAAGCAGTTCAGCTTTAAAGGGGCATCCACTGGCTGAAGAGGGCCACCAGTAAACTTTGATGCTTCTAAAAAAGTGCATAATGATACAGGGGGCTCTCCTAATATGTCAACCTCCATCCATAAACACTCTGACTTTCCTTTCTTCCTAAGAGAGGTATTCTAGTGTTTAGCTTACCTAGTGAAAGACAGCTTGTGAGGCAATGCTCGGCACAGTGGGCTTTCAATAAAATAAGGTTTCAGCATGATAGAGATACGCACAGAAATGTCATTTGGAAGAGGTAATGAGGGCAGGTAAAGAGACAGCTTGCTTTCTCAGACTTGTACGGAAAGCAGTATTTGAAGGAAACCTTCTCCTTTTGTGAACAAGGTGCTGGTGACCTGCCACTGGCTTCTACACTGCATGACCTGTTTGCTTTCTGTTTCTGTGGTTCAGTATTAGCCATTTCATTATTCATTGTTGCCCTTTGCCCGCAAAAGCCAGATAGTACATGCATTGCTGTCTGCTACTGCTAGGCATACAGGTGTACACTACCTGGCTCTACAGTGTCTCAGTTACAGTGTCTAGTCGTCCTGATGTAGGGCTCTACCAAAATACTTGTTCAGAAGTCAACAATGCATGGAAGATACTGTCTTATCTTTCCTTGCGCTAGGAGATAAATCCTTTGTGAAGACTCAAAATCAAGGTGGATTCACGCTCAGGTCACTGATGCTCTAACTTCTACAGGCAGAGGTGAGTGCCTCATTTCACACTCAGCTACCTACTGGTGGCTGCAGAGCTCCTTACCTCTTTTCCAGTGATACTGGCTGCTTGCTCTTTGAATTTCCCTGCTAGCTGAGCCACTGAGGGCGAAGCTGAGTTGTCCACCTCTGAGTTGGTCTCTGCCGGCCTGTTCTGACAAATCAGGAACAACAACTTATGAGCAAAGGCTGGGAAAATCAAGCAGGCTAGAGAGAAGCCTGTGTATGTGTTATAAAGTTCAAGAGTAAGCAGGGACTTAAAGCAGAGTTTCTCACATCTGGCATCAATCATCCAGTTGGAAAGCAACAGGTTTGGGAAGACGGGACCTAGCAGCATTTTCAAGTATCCCAGAAAAACAGCAATTCATGCAGAGCCTTTCAGCTCTAGCTGAAGAGCCTACACTCCATATTTTTCACTGGAAGCAAACTAAGCCTTTAAAGCCAAATGTCTGTTCCCCACCTTTTCCTTGCAGTGAGCAGATAGAGCAGGGCAGTAAAGGACATTCCCATACACCTCATCTCTCCCATCCCTGATCACTGGCGTCCTTCCTTTTCCAGTGGTTCTGCTGCAAGAAACCATTCCCTGGACTCACAGCAAGCCAGCATCTGCTTGGGGATGTCCCTGTACTGTTCCGCTTTTCTGGCAGTGAAATACTCAGGTGGGTGGGGAGGTGGGAGGAAATACCAGGGCTGAGAGAAGCTTACCCTCCCCTGGGCTGACAACAGGCTGAGATGTGGGAGGCTTGTTGGAGACGGGATGGCACGGCTCTTCCCACAGCACACAGCCCTGGTGCCATTCCACATTTACCATGTTTTCTTTGCCACATGTGTACCAAGCAATATGAGTAGAAAGCCTTGAAATCAAAGTTGATGAAAGGAAACCTTTGTTCTTCATCTCTAGTGTTTGATGCCAGGGAAACTGAACCAAAGGAACTGAGAACAACTAACCAACAATCCTTGTTCTGTTAGAGGTGGAGACCTCAAACCAACAAACCAGGCTACGAACCATCAGCAAGAAACCTCATGCCTCCGCTCCCTGTACCACCACCATGAACACATGACCGGCACCACACTTCTGACCCCTCTCCCTCAATAATCTTCTGTTTCTCAGTCAGGAAGTTTCCCCAAAGGCTATTGCTAGAGGAATATTTTTCTGTTTCTCCAAAGGCTCCAGCAGCGCCCTTCCTTCTCCCTTTACGCCACTCTGCCTCGGAGGGATTTGCTATCTCATTAATACAACCTCTCCTTCAGCATTGCTGGAGGTGAAAGGCCCTCAAAACACCAATCTGGCCCACGTATGGAATTTCCTTTGGGTCACCATGCTACAGGGACTGCAGAAATAGATGCAGAAAGTTGAAATCATGTTAAAGAATTTCTTTAAACGCCTAGTTTCTAGATTAAACGCCAATTGAGGAAGTTACACTAAGGATCATCCCAAGTCAGACTGCAGCTTGGAGCAACCTCTAGTCTGAAATACTTGGTCAGAACAGCATGGCTAAGCAGTGCCCATTTGCACTGTGGAAAAGGGCCTTTCCCTTTCTCCCATTTGCACTGTGGAAAAGGGCCTTTCCCTTTCTCAGAGAGCTGTAGCTCCCAATAAAAGCTATCTTTCTTCTCCCAGCCCCACAAGCCCAGTAGATATCTGCCATTCCCTGCTTCCAGGATCCTGACTACATCTCCCCTGTTAAACTTTTGATAGACTTTGGACCTGATCTCCTGCATCCAGCCACAAAAGCCATACCAAGCTGTCTCATCTCAGTGAACTAGCACCTTCCCCCCATCTTTTCAGCCTTCATTACAGTAATTATAGGCAGGGGAAGTGGCAGATAAAGAGGAACGGAAGAAACAGTGAGGTAAGCAGATCAGCCAGGCAACCTGCTGCACACAAAAAATGATGGCTTGGGCTAAGTGGGGAGGGAGAGTTGTTCCCAGTTGCAGGCTGTCTCCCTGCTGTGAAGGGACCACAGTCTGGAAAGAGCAGGGAGCAAAGAATGAACCTGAGGAAGGCAGGACGGATTGAGAGGCTTGGCTCAGCATACCAGCTCCCAGGATAACTGGGCACGGCAGAAAGGCCACCTGAACTGGGGACTCAATTGAAGCTGTGGAGCTGCAGGTGTTTGGTGTCTTTGGTCGAAGGATTGCCTCCCTCATAGTCCCTTTTTCTCCAAAAGCTTCTTTCACAGCCCTTCACCTTTACCCAGAAAAGACACTGACTGCACTTCCTCTTGGCCTCTTTGGCCTCTTGTTTTGGGGTTGTTGTGGTTTTTCTTTCCTTTTTTTTTTTTTGAGTTACCATCTGAAAACACAGTTCCCTTTCTCTGGATCTGATCAAAGCTGTGAGGCTGGAATGATTCCACGCGCCTCTTGTTTTGCTGGTAGCAGACATTGATTGCAATGTGGCTCTCGTTGGCGTGAAGCTCGCCGGCTGGGACGCAGGAAGCAGCGCACATGCCATTCTAAGATTAGCACAAGTAGCCCACGGGCTGTGTCCTCCAGAAACTGCCAGCTGCAGACTCTCTGATTACTCTATGCGTTTTGCAACAGGAAAAGTCCTCTCTCAGATCCTTGCTGGCAATTGCACGGCCGACCTGTATCCAGGTTTTTCTACAGCTTCTTTTCTTTACCCAGCTGCTGTGCCAGGCTCTGTATCTTCTAGTCAAGGGAGCGTGCCGTAGCAGGGCCCTCAGGTGCGAAAAGTTCTCTTCCATGCACTGCAAGGAGAATGCCCTCCCGCTGACTTCCAGGGGCTGGACTGGTAGTCTCCCTCCCACTGGGAGGGTGGGAAGGTGGGAAGCCTCACTTTCTCACTCTCATCCCAGAGCATGTAGCAGCCCTGAGCCTCTTCCACCACTAAGATATGTGTCTGCTCCTCTCACCCCAGAGCTCAGGGCTGGCTCTCTCCTGACCCACAATATTACTGCAACCTCTCCCATTCCTTGTCATTTTTGCCACCTTGGTGACATAGCCCACCAATTTTCTGAATGATGAGGAGCAGCGTCTCTGCTCTTTTTTTGGCAGAAAAGGTGAAATTACTCAGATGTGAATTTTGCTCTCTTTGCAGACAACCTCCTTTTCAGAAGAGAAGCATGGTCAGCCTGAATGGGTTAAACCAACAAGCTAAGGTAAAAGACTTACTCCATCAGTAATTTGGTGACTGCTACTCTGAGGTCTTTTACTGTTCCATAAAAATAAGTGTTTAAGCATCACATATTATGAAAAACGTCAGACAGAGCAGCAAAACAGGAATTGAAATATACCATCAGTGTAAGCATGGCACTACTTGCAAAAGAGGAAGTGCAACTAGCACGTTCTCTGTGAGGGATTTCACTCTCCTCTTCCAAATAAGTTTATAAAATTAAGCAAATTTGAAAATGTTTTTCAACTTCATGTTTCTTCATCTGCTTTTAAAACTGAACCCGGTCCCTTTGGCAGCACTGGAGAACAAAGTTCTGCCTTCGTTGGTGGGTTAGGTACAATCATGGCAATTCAAGCTTCCCACCAAAGCCTCTCCTTCCCTTCGCTTCAGAGTCCTTGCCTCTGTTCTGAGAGCAAAACTGCCCACCGATCCCCAATTCTGCAGATTGCCTCAAGGGGGGCCACTGTTTTTAGCAGAGCTTCCTGCTTCTCTCACAGGCTGCTTGGTGGAAATGCCACTAGGTGCCCACAGAAATGTCCCAGGCCACCCCTGCTGTATCTTTTCAAGGCTGCTGGGAAGCTCTCTGACCTGAGACGCCTGGATGCTGTGGCACAGTCAGCTCTGGCTAGCACAGTCCAGCTTCACTGGTGATGTAACGTGCCAGAAGATGCTAGTGCCGGTGAGGCTGCCTGATATGGGAGTAATAACGTCTCACAGAGGGAACCCCTCAGGGCAGCAGTGTCATCACCTTGCTCAATTATATTTGCCAATTTTCCTGCTAGAGCCTGTGGACCCACCGTCCACAGAAAAGAGGTCAAAAGTTTCTCTGTGCATCCCGTTTGGGTACTCACAAAGAGCTTTTCTGGAAGATCATGGATTTGAGCTACAGGTGGGGAGTGTCGCTGCAGACAACGAGTTTCTTACAAAATCAAAATTTCAAAGACTCCTGGGGAAAACTGGAAAGCCAGAAGTGGCTTTGGGGATGAATCTGAATGTCCTGCTGGGACTGGTGCAAAACTGGCTCCAACAGCCCTCAGCGCGCAGTTTTGATCATGATCCACCCACCTGCAATCGAAAGCTCTCATGACTCCATTGCGCAGGATTGGTATCCCACCAGTTTTGTCACTGTCCATAACACGCTACTGGAAATGCTAGTCTGAAAGGGTACGAGTGCGGGTCAGAAGCAGATACTGAAGGAGAAGCTCAGGTTTGGATTTGCGGGCCAGGTTTGGCTGATGAAAAGAGCAAAGGTCTATCAGCTGCCATGGAGTAGGGTGTTTTGGCTTAAGCAGCGCTCAAATACCAGCTGAATAACAGCAGAGATTTATCCTGCCCTACTCTCCTTCCCTCCCCTATGAATCCTCTGACTTGTCTGCTTTTGCAGTTAGGGTACTTTGGCCAGACAGAAGACATTTTCTCTGATATGCAAACCCTTCCCAGCACCTTGCAAGGCTGGAGTATTCAGTGGCTATGAAATCAGTGATGGTTACACGACTGTTGGTACTGGTTCTGTGCACTTGCCACCCCTATTCTCATGCAACTGCATCTAGAGGTGGTTTTGAGGCCAGTCCCTGGCCTCCACATCCCTCCCTTCCTTCTGAAAAGCTTCGCATTAACGACTCCCTGCTGCCAGTTCTCACACCAGTCCACCATGCCGGGCACCTTCCTATAACCTGCGCCCCCACAAATTCTGCAAAGTTCCCTGCCCCGTGACTCTGATGGGATTTTTCATTGCTGCACGTACAATCTACCTCAGCAAAAGCAAATATGGCAAAAATAATGACAAAGAGAGTGTGTCAGAGGCAGACATGATAAGGCATCCAAATCTCAGCGCTAGTGTCTTGCTCACAGAAACCGGATCCAAAAACAGTGATCGCCAGCACCCAGCTTTCAACACTGAGCCACGAGAAGGCAGTTGTCAGTGTGCTAGATGAAAAAAAGAGAGGGTCAGTGCTTTCAGGCTGCAGTTTCATAAGGTCCTGGTTTTGGCAGAAAGACAGCTTATATTTCCAATGGCTCATTCTCTCTTGACCTTTCCTTTCCCCCTTCCCCCCTCTCTTGCGCCACTGTGAGTTTGTGGGGCTGTGCTGTAAACTGGATCACTGGAATGATCTGGGCTAAAAATACTTCCCTTAACTCTTTACAAGGTTATTTTTAAACCAGATCATTTCAGCAATTGAGTTCACAGCACAGCCCGACAAGCACTTGTGCTGCCGTAGCAGGAGGGGACGGAGGGGTGGCAGGAGCAGACTGCAGCGCACAGTGAGGACTTCCCTTTAACCGCTCTGGCCAGAGCCTGGAGGAAATTGCATCCTTATGTGTCCTCCTGTTCAAAGGGCTGATATGACAGAAAAATCATATTTTTGCACGCCTTCTGGTGAAGGCTGTTCTGAGCTGTGGCACTGGTATTTCACTCTGCAGTCTGTTGGCTCCTGCCTAAGACTCAGCTCAGTGTGGGCTACGAACCCCGGGAGCACTCGCGAGCCATCACAGGGAGCACGTTACCAGCAGCCGAGTGATTCCGAAGAAGTTTCCATTAAGCATCCACAAAAGCCCCACACATACTGTGGTACAGATCTCTAGAAACCCCACTTCAAACACCAGCAGCCACACAGGTGGCTGGGGAGCAGGTTTTCCTCGCTGCATGGCAGATGCAAAGCTCTACACCTGTAGCACCCGCTTAGCTAAGGAAGGAATGGGAGAGGCATCTGTGGAGAGGAAACTACTTAAGTCACAATAAAACATCCTCACACTGGAGGCTGGCAAGAAACACTGTGAACCAGTGCTGTGGTTTCCTTTGAAATTAAAGCATCAACCCTTACCAAGGTACGGCGTTTGAGGAGGGAACAAAGCAGCCTCTTGCAGAACCCCTCTTCCCTGCCTGGCTCAGCCCTCCGAGGGCAAAGACATGTTTTTCGCACAAAGCCTTCCCAGACATGACACCTACCCTTCTCGTTTTTCAATAAGGTAGCTGCAGGATTTTTGGAGCTAAACGGTCGTAGGCCTTGTCTGCATGGGAAAGCTTCTATTGCATGTACTGGGGTAACTCTCTCAGCTTGCTTGGGGAGCAATACAGTCTTAATCTGATAGTGGTGCCTGTTTTCAGTGTAACTGAACTCATTCGCAATCAGTTTGGCTGAAATGAGATGTTCTCAAACTTCTCAAGTACATGTTTCTGACACAGAAGGGAAGGGCGCGTTAAGCTGTAGCGGGAATGTGCTTCCTTGCAGGGCTCCCCGTGGCGTGGTGCTGCAGACTCTCTCCTGAAAGGACTCCCCTGCAGAGATGGGGTTTGATGAACTGGAGATGTCGTACTCGCTTGCAGACCAAGCAAGGGAGAAGTGATGACAGTACTAGCTCCTCCCATACTGTCCCATCAATGTGCGGTGACCACTTCCGTAGGTAAGATCTAATCCCCTCTCCTTGCCTCATCTTTTTTTCCACCGCTGAGGCCAGCTGGAGGCAAAAGGCCACTGAATATTCACATGGTGCATGACCTAAGGTACAGTTCCTGTCTATCTGGAGAGGGCATGAACTTACACTCTGGAGAATGCATCTCATTACCAGCCAAACACACCTGCGTGTCAGACCAGTCCTAGCTTTTTAAAGGCCGCAAAAATATTCATTAACAATGCAAAACATAACAGTAATGTGTCTTCATGAAGTGAAGTAATAAAATCTTTCCTTCAGTTAGGACTGCCCCTGGATTACTTGTTCAACAGGCAAGTGTCCTGAGAAGACACTGTCCTTTTCAACTCCTAGGTTCATTTATTGTTCAAGGAAGAAGAAACATGGAATGGATGTGGGTCTTGGCCTTAAAGCAGAGAATAGTGCAGAATGGACAAGCGTAGGTTCACCTAGGCAAACCTGCCACTCTTTTTGTCTTGTTCAACGGCAGGAAATAGGTAACTGAATTTTCAGTTTCAACCTCTTCTTGCAGGCATCAGTTATTTTGGCTCTCACATTTTCTAAGTGCCCGTAGGATTAGATGGGCAAGTCATAAGGTATTTCTCTTTAAATGAACTAAAAAAAAAGCTCGAGGATAGTTTTCAATTAGGATTGAACCCAAGTTACCAATGGAAAAATCTCTCTAATACGTAGTTTGTAGTTTCATTCAAAACCATCTCTCTGCGTCTCCCATTTAAATTAACCCCATTTTTCACCCTCCTGCCAACATAACCTGAACGGATTCATTTATCTGGGTGCACGTGAGTACATCAGTGGCACCAGGATCATATTGAAAGAGGAACATTGTTCAGACTGGGAAGAGAGAGATAAGTTAGCAGGGTAGATTTATAACACAAACTCCCCAAAGGAGCAAACTGAAAGGCAAGAGGGTGGGAAAATACCTGAATCACAGCGTGAGGAACCGGGCAGCAAAAATCAGGAGGCGCCGCTACCCACAATCTGAGCCTGCTCATTCTACTTGTGATGCACGAAAGCATCAAGGCAGGCTGAGCACAGCTTGCCCAGGAAGTGGGTAGGCTCACGCTCACCTTGGTCCATTTTTTACATCCCTAGAAGGAAATCTCACGACGCTTGTTCCAACCGGAGCTCAGCAGCACGCTGGGCCCCTGGCTCAAGAAGTAACACATCCCAAGATGTAAGCCTTGAATAAACAAGCCTCTTCTTCCTACACTGACCCCTCTCCATCTCAGCAAAGCATCTTTCTTCCCATCTCTCTCTTTACCCTTCTTCACAAATCATTCTCACTGGAGACCTTCCAGCTCCCTGTTTCAGGAGGGATTTATGTGGTTTATTTATTCACTTGGCCTCTTATCTGGCAATGAAGTTGCTCCTTGTCTGCTTGTCGTAAATTTTAATTATTGGCAGAAGCCCCAGCTAGAAGTGGTGGCAGCTGTTGCTCTGCAATACCTTATAGTCAGTCCTGTCCATCATTCTGTCAGTGTAGCCCTGGGATGCAGGGCTGAGGCTCCTACCTGCATTTCCTACCATTCACTATAGAACAGGAGTGATAATTACTGTGCTGTGCTCCACCAAAGCAAAAGCTACCATGTGAGCCACTTCTGCACCTTCCTCTGGTGGGGCTAGGCTAGCTCTGCGAACTTAGCATATCAATCAGATCTTTATCAGAGTTACATTCCAGGAGGGAACAAGACCAGAATACCTTGCAGACCTTTCAGGTGTATCCTAAATGCTGGAAAAGAAATTATATTTTTCAACTTCTCTCTTTCTGTTGTGTTTTCTTTGATCAACCTTTACCAGAAGTTAAACACCCTCCTTTCACATCCCAGATGAGAATTTTGTGAGCTTTAAGAACGGCAGTGTGCACAGAGTCCTCATCCTTTTCCTCCAAGCTGCCATCAGATGGCTGGGAAAAGAGGAGTAACTAGCCTCAAACTGCCATGGGTCCCCCACTGCCAGGATGCAGGAGTGAAACACAACAGAAAGCTGAGCAAAGATACTAAGATTTCCATTTGAAAGATTCAAAGAGAATTCCGGGGCTGATATCAGGACACACAGTCTGGCTGTGAAAGACTATAAGAGTACGTTGAGGTGTATAATGACGATCCTAGCACGCGCTGCAAAATCCTTGGCTGTTGTTTGCAGGGACAGGCATTTTAAAGGTCGTGCAAACAGGTTTCTAGTGTGACGTGCAACAAAAGGAATTAGTGGTAAGCCTCTGTCTGTCTCACATGAGAGCGCGCACACCTGTGCAGAACCACTGCGCTTCCAAGATCAAGCTTTTTCTACATTGAGGTCAAGCCTCAGTCAGTGCAGAGTGGCCTCCGTGCCTGGTTGATGTCACATCCAACAGATTCAATCTTCACTCCTGCAGCTCCAGAGAAGGCTACCTGTGGGAATATATTGTGAATGCTGGAGTTTGGGCTCCAGATTTCTCAATGTTCTGTGAACACAGTGGGACCTTAGGTTAGGTTTGGGACCAGACTGAGCTCCTGGACCCTGAAGATGGGCTTAAGATTCCTCTGACTGACGCCCACATCTCTTCTGCACATATCTGAATGAAGCTGTAGATTCTGGTTTCCTTCAGACAAGGGAGTGCTCACTGATTGAGAAATGTCAAAAAAAAGCCAAATGATACCAGACACGGAAGTTTTAGAGACAGGCAGGAGGAGGTAAGGAGTCCTGATTACACGTACTACCTTCAAGGCAGTCAGTATTGTTAGAGACTGGTGATCTCTAGCAGCTTTCTTCAGTTCTGGTCTTAATGAAAACAGAAAACAGGAGCTCTCACAGCAGCCCTAGCAAAGACTTGACTAGAACTGCTGAAATGCACATCACAGGAACACAGATGTCAGGTGTCCTCTTAAAACACTTTCTTTTTGTAACATTTTCAGCGGAGAGCAAGCTTCTCGCCTGAGTGTAAATCACCGCTAGCCTGTCTCTTGAAGTCTGTGAATAAGTTAGTCACAAGAACAACTCTGAGAAGTACAACATCCCTTCTCAGAAGTGGTATCCAGGTCAACACTTAGCCCACCACAGATGAATGAACACAGGATGAGTGTGTATCTGAAAACAACTGCAAGGCTATTGCATAGCTATAATGAGGGTGATGAAGAGGAAGGAGCTCCAACTATAACACAGGGCAGAACAGTATAAGGAATGCGGACTTCAAAGGAAAGTTGCATGTTTGTTTGTTTTTAGGGGAAAGGGCTGGAAAATCCTACTGTACATAAAATATGTAAACATATGTAACATTTCCCGGTGTTTGGGAAGAGTTTGCTCTAGGGCAACATTTTTCTCAAGCCTTGCCGTAGCCTGGTCTTGATTTTCTCCTTCTGAGAGTTCCCTTGTGAACTGCTGCCATCTTGGCACTCAGGGTCAAGCACTGCCCAAAGGGTAACGTCATGATATTCCAGCTCAGCAACGATGAGCAGCTTTCATCCAGAAGACAGCAAGCAGCTCCCAAACACAGTGCAGTAATTTCAAAACTACAGACTCAAATCTGCCAAATTTACAGGCTTACAAAAGCAAGATTTGGGAATTGGTTGGAAGTGGGATAGCATGTAGCCAGAAACTAGTAAAGAGACAGGTGCTTTTTGAAGGAAGGGGCACTTGTGTTGAACTTGTCCACGATGGTTCATGTACTTACCCCCTTGCCCGCTAATAGTAGAGATGAAAGTCCTGCTGGTTTTCCTTCTTTCAGTGGTTCGAGCTACCCATGTCTACATGTAAAAGGGCCTGGATAGTTAGCACAGTGGTTGGAGTGAGGCTTTTCTCAAGAAAGCTTTGCTGCGTGCTTGGATCAGAAGCTTGCTCAGGGTCCTTCTCTGGTACCTCCCTCCAAGTAACCTCAGGCCTGCCTAGAGCTCCTGAACATCAAAGCAAAGGGTTAGCATGAACAAAAACCCACCTGAATCGTACTGGGCATTAGGCACCACTGGGTGGTGGCTGGAGTTAGGTGATGTGGTTCAAGAGCACTGTAAGTACAGGTGCGTCTCCATCACCTGCCAGCTGGCACAGGGTGGGAGGAGGCTCTAGGAGCTCCTGCTTTAGCAGGGGGGTTGGACAAGATGATCTCCAGAGGGCCCTTCCAACCACTACCGTTTTGCAGTTCTGTGAGGCGGGCAGCAGAGAGCAGCCAGCACCACACATGCAGGCAAGGAGCTGCGACCTTCACAACTGAATTATAGGAAACATCTGTAGACATCAGGAAATTAGAAGTGGTAAATACACTATCTGCTCTCTGTTTCAGAGCATGACTACAATGAAAATAAAATGAGATAATCATTATTTTAACCTCCCCCCTAAGAAGTCCCTCCCTTTGCTGTTGACACATTTCTGCTAGCAAAGTGAGCGCGATGCTCATGTTACATAGCATCGTTTTTCATGACAGACAGTCGGTACCAGTGCCAGCTCTCTCCACATCCACCAAAAGGCATCCCTTCTCAGCAGACCAACTGCATGAAGTCTCAATTTAGCTTGGTGAGGTGTGACTGCTGCTGCTGTCCTCACAGCCTCCTGGGCCCAAAGTGGAGAAAGCAGCCTCCTGTTTGCCTCCGTGGTGTTCATTAGTAACGTGTCCTAACATCAACAGACCGAGCTGGAAAGGCCCTTATATAGGAAGGGTATGCCAGCCACCTCACACTAGTCTTTGGCTGGTGTTGAAAATTTTTGAGGCTGGATTTATGGCAAGTTGTTCTTTTCTTTGTGCCATGGTATGTAGCTCTCAGGAGTGTGTGGCCTGTGCTTGCTAAGCACTGTCTGATGAGATCAGCAGAACCAGCAAATATCACCCCGAAAGGTACAAGTGAAATCTTGAGTCTTCCCTTTGAGCAGTGACAATACATGACAATTGCCTAGTGCCTACATGTTTCCAACCCTGCACGGGCCGATTCATTATAGCAGCAGTATCTCAAACCTTCACAGTTAGGAGCCTCTGCTGAGAGTGCAATGTACGGGCTTGTGCGTTTTGCTGCATATGTAGGCACTGCTGCATAACCCACAGAAATGGTGCCGAGGGAAGACAGGGTTCTCTCTGTCAGGAGAGCACAGACCACCAGGCAGCTGCGTGAGCTCCCCTCTGCCCCAGGGAACCTTGAATTCTTGGCTACGCATTGGCATGGCTTTAACAGGCAAGCTGGCAAGTGCTCGCCCTAGCCTTGCCCTAAGAACTGGGTTAAAAATAATCTCTTGCTAGACAGACCAAAGAGTTTGAAGCCCACAGGCCCTGAGAACAGAACGGAGCTCAGAGTGTCTGCTTCCTGAGCAAGTGTCTTGTCACGTCTGTCAAAGGCTGCCAAGAATGGTTTGATCAAGTGCCATTGTTACCAAAAGAGGCAGTGAACTGCAGCACCTGGTCTCGGTTGGGCAGCATGCCTGTGCAGGGGCAGCATGTATCTAACCTCAGCCCGTCACCCTATGGAGACGCGAGCAGCTCTTGGCTCTGCTGTGCCCTGTGCAGGATAAAGCATCTGGCTGTTCCGACACTACTTTCTGCTCAGGGAAGGAGGTGGCAGAGGATTTAAAAAGTAAATCGATTATTGTGTGTGTATGTATAGTATTTTGGGAGTCCTTGTCTAAGGCGATTATAGAAACCCCCAGCAACACATGGGTGTCACTGTTTCCTCTTCCGTGAGAAGTGCTTTTTGTTAGATGCCTGGTCCTGTTTGCTGGTGTTCACTGTGCTCAGAGTATTCTCCTGGGAAGAGAAGCGGACAGTAGTGATGAGGATGTGGGGTGTGGGAGAGTGTAACAGGGAAATGTCTGATTTCTAATGCCAGTTTGGTCTGGGCAGCAGACCACCCATGGACAAGTCAAGCGGGCTGATCCCAGGCTTGTACAGAAGCAGCATCCCGGGCACTGGTTGAATTTTAATGTCAAGCTGAGAGATGCCTAATGAGTGAAGAAACTGGCAGAGTCAGGCAATGGTTGCAAGGGGTTTTTCCAGGATGAAGATGTGGATTAGAGTGTTTCAGTTCTGCACTAGTTCTGTAGCTGACCTAGGGCACAATAACTTGCCCTCAGCTACTGAAAATCCAGGACATAATTTTAGTCTGGGGATTCACAAGTTCCACTTTGACACTTGGTCCTCTGTGGCACACTGGTTCTCCACAACAGACACGTGTCTGAGGACGGCTACACTGTGATGCAGAGCAGCCTAAGGAAACCTGTAGTAAGGGATCTGAGCCCCACAGTCACGGTGTTGAACAACTGCTCATGGTGGCATCAAACTGGATGCATTAATTTAGTGCTGTGCTCACACATAAGGGATCATGAGCCCAGTCAAAGCTCTGCATGAACATACACCCAGCCCAAATATCTGCATTTCACATCTGCATCCGTGAGAAGCAGCCATCTGGATTTTGTGTGGTACGGGGTACTTTGGGCACATATTACCTGAGATGACCCGTTGCCACAAAACTCTTCCTAAGCAAGTCCAACAAAGTCCAGCACCCACGAAGGACTGATTCCCTCCCAGTGAACTATCTTTTTAATTTTATNCACCCAGACCAAATATCTGCATTTCACATCTGCATCCGTGAGAAGCAGCCATCTGGATTTTGTGTGGTACGGGGTACTTTGGGCACATATTACCTGAGATGACCCGTTGCCACAAAACTCTTCCTAAGCAAGTCCAACAAAGTCCAGCACCCACGAAGGACTGATTCCCTCCCAGTGAACTATCTTTTTAATTTTATTTCAGTCTGGTGTCTAAAGAATTTTAAACATTTGATAATATCCAGCATGATTATAAGGTTGTATTAAAGATGCTTTGCTAGTGAGACAACAGATTTCACATCTCGGTCACATGCATCCCGTTTGTTCAGCTTACCCTTCCTGCCTGCAGCTGCAGTGCTATACCCTAACAATTGTCTGTGCACAGTAACTTGCGTAGGCTCAGCAAACAGAGCCAGACAACGGTTTCCCTAGACCACTAAGTCAACAATATAAGAGGAAGGAGAAGCTCAAAGATGTTGAAATCGGTAACAATAGAACAACTGAAAGAAGATTTAGTGCCAGAAGACAGAATATTCAAGAGGAAAGGCCCAAAAGGTACTCCAAGGGCAAGGCGACTACTACTGCAATGCAAAGATAGGAGGCTGGGATGAGAAGTAGGAAGGTGGAATAAAAGGCTGTCAAGTTCCAGTGAGACCTGAGGTTACAGGGGGGAGAAGCTCTGTGACATATGGTAAAAAGGGATCGTGATTTTAAGATACATGACATTTGCTTGAGGACAGTGAAGAGGAAAGGCTAGGAGGGCTGGGTTGAGAGGCTAAAATCTACATTGCCGGCCAGACCGGTTGCCTACAGACAAGGAGAGCAGCGTCGCTGAGAGAGCAGGAAAACCAGATAAGCTTCATTAAGGAGTCCAATCAATTCAAGGAGAAACAGCCTGGGCCTTTCCTGTAAAAGAGCCATGCATATGTAATTACCTCATTAGACAGCAGCTTGCAGACAGGCCAAGCAGCCAACATGGAAATAATTTCAGGCAGCAGGAAAAGGATTGTGGATAAAGTTGATATCTGGCTGGACGCAGTCACACCCAGCCGCACAAGTGCAGAAACAATGAAAGGCACAGAGGCTGTGCCCACACAAGCAGTATGGCAGACTTTTCCCGGAGCACCGCTCCTTGCAAGAGGGGTTTTCCTGTCACCTGAAACAGCGCAACTTCAAAAAGTCATCTGTGCTGCCTTTTATGCCCAGACATACCACACAGCGTTCTGCATTCTGAGTCTTCGGGGTGTGTTAGTGTCTCCATTCAGGACTTTGCTGTGAGGACGGCAAGATATGCCTTCTTAAAGGAGGCTGAGATACATAAGATGCTACAGCTTTGAGAAAAAAAGAAAGAAATACATCGAGATTCAAAAGCTGATAGTTTACTATGTGGGTACTGTAGGTGATGGTGTATTTCAAACCATCTAACTACTAACCAGCGGTACCCTGTACGCTGCAAACTGGAGCCGAGCCATCAGTAACCTTAAGCACTGAGATACAAAAACGCGACAAGTTGAACAAAGATCTCTGCAATTACTAGGTTTGACTACACTAGAAGACTAGATTAATGTGTCTCCTCCCTTCATTAAGTCCTGGGAATAATGTGCCGCTATTTCCTTCAAGTCAGTATGTCTGTTTTAAAAATACTGGCTGTATTTATATGGAACAAACAGTTTCAAAAAATTACTTTTCATTTGTTTTGCTCATTATAATGAGCATTTGGCCTTAAAAGAACAATGTTGATGTTGCAGAGCTCTTCCTTTGCTCCAAGTGAACACCAGTGACCCATCTGCAGTCTTTCTCCATCAAGTTTACAAGAACTGTAAGTGTTTTTGGGGAAAATACTTTGTACCTCTAGAACATGAGTGCTGCCACCGAGCCAGAATCCTGCAGCAGATGCACCAAGCCTTCCTATTACTCGAGATTATGAACATTTGGATTGGGATGCTGAAAACAAGGTCCCTTACTCTGAAACGCCCTGTCAAATAGAGCCCTCAGCTTCTCTCTCAAAGAAGGTCACAGTGAAGGAGGCTAGTGGGCATTAACTTGGCAGCAGGATTTCAATGTCGTCTGAGAGCCAATGCACCACTTTCCTAAATAATTGAAGATCCCCACTCTCTTTCAAGCAGCACCACTTTTCATTTCTCCAAACTTAAATTAGATGAACACCTACACAGCTTTCAGCTTAGTTCAGGAAGAGCTCTGGCTTTTCTGGTGCGTCAGGCAGGATATATAGCCCTGTCATTAACTCCTTCTCTCCATCTGATGGGAGCCCTCTAGCAACAAATGCTGTCTGAAAACTTGGTTGATACGACCAGAAATGAGCTACTGCAGGTATCTAAAAGACAGATTATATATGTGAAAGGTATGCGGGGGAAAGAAAGGGCTTATTTCTCAGAAATTATCCACTGAATAGGTAAGTTGATGAGGTTGTGTTGTTTTAGGAATCCATAGACAGTCCAGATGTGGAATAGCTCCTTTGGAGCCAAGGGCTGATCTCTACCCCAGTAGGGTGATGCTGATGTCTTCATCTACAGCTGACAACAGCTGTTACCAAGACCGCGGTCTGGCTGCGCTGGAGTGTATTGCCTCCCATGCGACTTTGGCAGCTCGTACAACCAATATCTGGGATTTCTCCCTGAGATACTCAAGCTATTGGCAAGTGNGTAAGTTGATGAGGTTGTGCTGTTTTAGGAATCCATAGACAGTCCAGATGTGGAATAGCTCCTTTGGAGCCAAGGGCTGATCTCTACCCCAGTAGGGTGATGCTGATGTCTTCATCTACAGCTGACAACAGCTGTTACCAAGACCGCGGTCTGGCTGCGCTGGAGTGTATTGCCTCCCATGCGACTTTGGCAGCTCGTACAACCAATATCTGGGATTTCTCCCTGAGATACTCAAGCTATTGGCAAGTGCCTCCACCGGTGGAGCGGTGAGATGGTAGTACTGAAGAAGAGCAGTGATGACCACTGCGAGATGTAGCCTGCTTACCTAGTGCATTGTTTGCACCAGCTGCTTGTACAGAGCTCCATTCCTGGCCAGGGTTTTCCCCAGGATCCTTCTCAGCTTCCCAATGTTTTCCTCTCAGACGTCTGTTTTTCTTAATGGTCTGGGAACTGTACACAGCCTGTCAACTTTCCCCAAATTAATTGGTGCCTCTCCGTGTGTACTTCCAGGCCTTGTTCTGGGGAGCTCTTGCTGCTCTAGAAGGATGAGGGTTGAGCTAACAGAGGAACAACTGACAAAACATCCCAGTCTGCTCGCAGGGAGAGGGGAAATACTGCAGTCTGTGGGGCAAGCACATCTCGTCTCATGTGAGCCCAGTCTCCTCGACTAAGGCACAGGGGAGAGAGATGGCCAGAAAGGCTGAGGATGCGTGCATACTATTCCAGAGTGGGGAATGAAATGCATGAACCACGGTTATCATCTGATACAGGCCTCTGAGATGAGCAGCTTTCTGTTGCTTAAAATGTGCCTTGCAGAAAATAATTATTTTAAACCATCCGAATCACAGCGTTGCTTTAAGTGACTTGCATAGCCCTGTAGCTGTAGACCTGATGCGAGGCTGCACCCCGCTCTCACCTACACACGCAGAGATGCTTGGGCAGCTGCTCTGGAGGAAACGGGCTGAGCGCATGGAACAGCCCTTGTAGCAGGAAACTGCTCAGCCCAATGAATCACCTTTCAACTGCTATTCAGTTTAGCTTCTCCCCTGCTTGCCTCACGTGGGGCAAGGAAAAAAGCCCTGCTTTTAGCAGAGGCCTGAAATAAGATGAACTTCAACAGGAGGAGGCTCAGAAGCAAGATGCTTCAGGTGGGACAAGGAAGGGACCACTTGGACGGACAGAGTGGCTAAAGAGGATGAACTTCAAGTAGGTACATGTGAAGCCTGCATTAATTATCTAATCTGAAGCTATTCAGAGGGTCAAATTAGAAACGGAAGTCACTGAATTGGCAAAGAAGGGACACAGAATGCAAGAAGCAGGGATGATTGAAAATATTTCAGTTAAACTCTTTAAGTAGACTGCGATACCCCCTAATTTAAACTCCTCAACGCTAGAGACAGTCTGGTTGTAGCAGCACAGGTATTCAGCTCCTCTTAATTTATCATGCTGGGAACAGAAAATCAGAAGGGTAAACGAGCCTACACAGAGCTCCCAACTGCTGCAGCTTGCAGGACTCATTAGTTAGGACTGTGGTATCTTTGTAACACATTGCTAGTAAGTTAGGTCTACGCTGGATACAAGCAGGTCAGAGAAGGAGGTTCGTATTTATCTGAGCCAGGAATTTAGTCTGAAAAGATACGCAGATATGGAGCGGAGGAAAGCGATAGTAAGCACTCAGCTAGCAGCCAGCTTGAGGTGTGAATGCTCAGCTATATCCAGAGAGACGTCTTTTTTAGCTGGACCCTGGGGAGTTCAGCAGCCCCAGTGGCACTTAGGATCCAGCTCTGCGACGCTGCTTTCTCAGCAGCTGCCTCCCCTTCGGAGTCTCCAGTTTGCGAGACCCCTGAAAACCAGGCCCTATGCTGGGCAAGCGGATCCAGGCAGCTGGAATTTGCAGTTATGTTTGAAAATGCCTGTCTGAATTTTCAGCCAAGTCTGGGTCAGCTCTCATGATGCATTACGAATTTAGTGATTTTCATAGGTAAATTAGTGTACTATATACCCTAAGGAAAATGCACACAAGCAATTCCTGAGCTGCAGCTTAGCCTTTGACATTGATTTTTTTCTATGATCTGCGAAAGATCATTTTCCCTTTTCTGAGTTAACCTGCTTACGAAATTCTCCCAACAACTCTGTAAGGGAGAAATCCAATGTTTGCAAGAGCTTTGAAACACCCTACCTGCATCAATGCTCTATTTCTTTTTCCCGACGGCCGATTTAAACTCCTATGTGTTCTTTCTGTGGCAAGAAGGGGTGGGTCTAAGTTCCTTCAACCTCAGACACAGTTTCTCCAGGTTAAAGCCCAGGCCTCCGGAACCAGGTGTCCAGGAAGTGCAGGCTCAGTGCCTGCACACCACTTGCTCAGTGAGTAAATCGGCACTAGGAGGCTGTGGGCAGCATGTCACTGAATTCGTGGACCTTAAAATGAAAGGTGTTGAGAAGAAAAATTATATTCAACTTACAAGAGAATGATCCAACTATTTTTGAGTTGCAGAGCTGAGGCACAAGAAATAAAGCACGACAAATTCATTACTTGATAGCTTTTCTTTCCCACAGGCTACAAAAGGAAAAGCCTTCCAGCTCTGGCCTTTGAGAATCAACAGACTAAACTGGCGCCCGCTACAAAGGCTCAGAGAGCTTCTGTGGATGATGCAGGCTTCAGTGTGCTGGATCAGAGTGTGAAGCTGCTGTGGGGGGTGGGCCCTGTAAGACTGGACCCTGAGCATCCACGCTTCTGAGCAAAGCCCTGCAGGGCCTGGCACAGAGAACGTTGCTGGTGGATCGCCTACATCAGGCGCTTGAGGTCAGAACCGGAGTAGAGTGAGATACCAGTGCCAAGGACAAGGGCCTGGGGTGGGAGGGCAGGGCAAAAGAGGGTGAGTCCCGTGCTCAGTGCGTACAAAGGAGCAGCAGGAGAGGGGCTGAGAAGAAATCCCTGGGTGGCTGTGGGCAAAGGTTTCTTGAGCTGTACAGAGCAGGACTTAATATTACATGAGATTAGAAGTCCTGATATGAGTGGAAAAGACAACTTTGCGCTGAGCTGGGAGATGAAAGAGAAGGTGCTAAGACTGTTGCCCTTCTGCATGGGTGACCTGTCTGACTGGTTACTTTTATGTCTCCTGTCACCTCATGCTCCAGTGTATTCAGCAATCCATCCCTTTTCTTCCACTCTGCCCTCTTTACAGGCACCTGCTGGCTAGAGGACCAAGGTGCATGCCTGTGTTTGTTTGCACGGACAGCCCCTCTGCCTCTAACTGGGAATGAATACCTTGAACTGGGAATGAAAACACTGGGTTTTGTGGAGGGACAGTGTTGACAACTCTGTGTATTTTGTAAAGACTAATTAGGAAACCCAATTATACTGCGCACATTTCGCAAGTGAAACACACGTTAGCTGCAGGGGCCAAGACCTGAAAATTCCTAGGAAACCTGGCACACAAGCTCAAATGTGTGGGTATGAAAAGGGAGAGGAGGAATAAAGAGGACCTGTTTCATCTGAACTTACATCAGGGGAACATGGCACGCAGCAGAAAGGTACTTCAAGACGGTTGACTTGAATAACCCATGATTGCTGCCGCAGACACAGTTTTAAAGGATAAAGAAAATCATTCTTACAACAGGAAGAAAGAATACAAAGAAAATTGGTTTTGTGTTTTACTCAGGCAGTAAGAGTTCCCAGACCCTTGCAGATATGGCAGAAGTTTACTTTGACCTAAGTTTCCCAGAGGCAGAAGTTTGCAGGGCTTGAACAATGTGGTGTAGCAGGAAGGAATCATAAATGCTTTTGGGGCATGATGTTGAATAGCCACTAGCTTCTCCTAGCAGCTCCACATGTGGAAGGACAGCAGAAACAGCATGGTCCTGCCCCTCTGGTGGCCCCCATCAATACCATGGCTTGAATGCAATAGAAGACCGTTCCTGCCATTATCTTTCTCATGCTCTATTCAGTCTATTTTTCAGTCTCTCACAGGAAAGAAGTTTCCGCTACATTCCGTTTCCACTACACTATTCCAAACCCTGCCAGACCTCACTGCTACAAGTCCTTCCTGCTATTTGGTGAGATATACATCTTCCCTTTAATTGGATCCCATTATTCCTAGGTGTACTGCTTTTAAAATGGACTAATTCTGTTTCCTCCATGTTAAAAATTTTAGACTCTGTGTCACTGCAAAGCCACACTAACTTGTTTAACTCCATTCTTCTGAGTCAGCTTTCCCTCACCTTTGCATTTCTGTGTCTTTCTCTGAACAACAAGCCGTTGGTCTGCATCCTTTAGATAGCAAGGCTTTCCAAACTGCATGCACTTTCCAATGCATGCATTCTCAGTGCTTGAAAAGCTGTGATCTATGTGAGCAATGTATTTTGTGCCTCAAGAAGCAGCATGTAGCTTGGTTCAGTGATAGAGCATGAGGGAAAGGTATTCTGTTTTGTGAAGTACTTAAAGATGCTCAGAAAAGCACTGCTGCATGCCATAGCTACCAACCTGTACAAAAGCACAATTTGAGCTGCGGTCCCATCATGCTGAGAGCATGCATTTGAGAAGCCTGAGATGAGCAGTGGCTTTGTTGAAGCTGGCAGTGGTAGGTCAATATTGCTTGTAGATCTGCCGCTAGTCATCCACACTGACCAAAACACTGTGTACCCCCCATTACACAGGGTAAACAGGTTTATTTGCATGAGCACACTTGTATGCAAAAACAAGCTTACCGCCTTGCTGCCTGTTTTGTGGGTTTTGAGCTCTTTTAGAATTTGGTGCCGAAGAACAAAAGAAAAAGGGCATGCATCTATACCAGCTGCCAATCTGGGGGGTGAGGTCTGGGTCTTTGTTTTTACCAAGTCATGTGTTCAGATCTGGCAAGAATTTGGTCTGATGTCTTTTTTTCTTTCTAACAAAAAGGTGAAAACTTCATTTGGCACTAATGGGGCAGATAGGCCTCATCCTTGCAGGCTCCATTTCCAGGAGCCATATACTGGGGATAAGATATCATAAAGATATTCCTCAGACTTTATGTTAATGTAAAAGCATTTCTGGCATAAGACTAATAGCTGGATATGCTGTGGCCTGGATGATGTGAGACTTAAATCCATGCCTACGCAAGGCTCCGTAAGAATAAAGTGCCTCGTGCCTTTGACAATAACTAGGTGTGAAGCAACTGTGCAGTGAGTGCATAATAATAACTTCTCCTTACACAACAGATCTCCTGTCCCTAGACCAAATTCATCCTTAGGCATGCTGTGCTGCAAACTGCTAAAGGCATACAACTGTCTGTAAGTCACCAAGACAAGCTGTGTCTCTGTGGTATTAGAGCACCTACAGATAGCAAGGAGGTTTCACCAGTGAAACAGACAGGTCCTCCAAACAGGGTCTCTTGCTGCTGGGTACAGCTGCCATCTCAGATCCCAAATTCAGGCTGCAGGGCTGGCGTTTTAGGAAAAGGAACGTCCACTTCTCTACAACCGGTAACGAACCATGTGGAAACAGAAAGGAAAACCAGCCCTAGTTTCTATGGTCTCAGTCATTCCCATGAGGAAAACCAGCAGTTTCCTAGCAGCACCTATCGATAAAGCAGTGCTGATGGTTTCCCGTTCTTCAGATAAGCAGATCCTGGGAAAGTATGAGAAGGTATGCATAATATGCTGCTCAACAGTAACACATCCTGCCAGTTAGACTGTGGAGTACGGGAAAGAAAGCTTTTCCAAAATGCTGTCACCATGACCTGCGATACTCAGACAACCAAAGGTTAAAATGGGAAGTGAGGGAGAGGAAGGGTTCAGAAAAATCATCCCTTCTCCAGTGACACAGGAAAAGCTTTAATTCTGCAAACCATTTACTCTGGGGTCTCTGCTAGGTATAAGAGAGGGTCACAGCACAGCCCATGGGGTTTGGTTTTGTTCCCTTCTGTCCTTCAAGCGGGAGGCCTCATCCAGTCACTGCGATGTGGAAGTCTAGCAAACCTAATCCTTTCCAGGACCCTCTGCCAC
Source organism: Steatornis caripensis (assembly GCA_013398225.1). Classification (NCBI taxonomy): domain Eukaryota; kingdom Metazoa; phylum Chordata; class Aves; order Caprimulgiformes; family Steatornithidae; genus Steatornis; species Steatornis caripensis. The sequence continues at coordinate 140,600 of VZSC01007889.1, forward strand.
AGACACACTATTTACTGTCAGGCAGGTCCTAAATCTGCCCATACCTGAGGATTAAAATGGGGTCATATGGTACCCCTCCTAATACACTTAAATACTCTTCCCTTTATCTACACAGACACTATGCCTGAATGTGTCATTTTGATGAGTTTGGGAGGAAGCGCTGAAAACAAGTGTATGCGAGGTTAAAATGTTCTGTTAACCAAAAAGAAAAAAGAAGAGTGGAAAGGGAATGTTTTCACTCTTAGAACGAAAGCCAAGCAGCAGAGCTTCCTGAGAAAGGGGAATTGTTTCCTGGCAGAGTTAACCATGGCGTAATGCCTGTACCTAGTCTTGGCTCCACAGCTGCAAGGGTGGGCAGAGACCTCGCTCGGCCCAGCTCACCTCTGCGTGGCTTACCGTCTTGCTGCTCTGAGGAATTTCAGCCCCTTCATCTGCACAGTACCAAGTACCCTCTCCTCCATCCCCTCCACTTCAGTCCTCTCGGGTGACAGGTGATGTATCCTTAGTGCAGTTTTCCTAGGGACAGAGTAAGTGCCTCCGCTAAAAGACAGCTGCCCTGTAGTTCGGGCAAGGGCACTGGTCCCTGTGGCTCCTGGAAGGATGCAGCAATTGGGATACCAGGCCTGGAAATGTTGTGCTCAGTCACAATGTCTGGCTGACCACAGCCAATGGTGGCTTCTCACCTCACCTGTTGAGGGAACCCTTACAGGTTTCTGCAGGCTCCTGCTGAGACAGGAAACAGAGGACTCGGAGGAATTTTCTCCACGATGCTCTGCTGCTCACTAGAGGAGTAGGGCAGGACACAGGGTATCCTCACCTGACAGAGGATGGGGCTTTACTGAAAAGAGCAGTGGCCCCATCACTCCCAAAATGTCCCAGATGAGGACATTGTGATGTAGGAAGAGCACAGGGCCTAGGGCTGGAACCATGTCCAGTAGGTTGCCCAGAAGGGAAGTGGCTAAGTGAGCTGAGAACTGCTCCCAGCCCTGGATAAGCTCTCCCTCTCCTGAGCCGGTGTAGCAACAGGCAACATGAAGATCTAGCAGGAGTTAGTTGCAGAAAAGAGTCATGGGAATGGAGATGTCACAGAAAGAAATTAAAACTGTCGGCAGGCATAAAGAAGAGGGGAGCCTTCTCAAAATAAACCTGATTGATTGCTGCACCTTCGCATCTTAGGGGACCTGTCGCACCACAGGGAGCCACCAAAGTGAAACTCAGTCTTGGATTGCTTCCCTTTGCTGTTGAAGCAAAGTTCAAATGTCTCCATGCTCCCAAGCTCCTACAGAGAGGCTGGGAAGAGGAATGCCCCGACTGCTGTTGAATATGGGCTGCAGAAAGCCACAAGCACGTCCAGTGGATGCCTTAGCTCACAACATCTGCAGCAAGGTTTGGTACAGCTATGGGAATTGGAAAGCTTGGACCAAATCTAAAGATGTAAACTAACTTACCAACACAGTAATTTCTGATCCTTTTTGTACCATGAGTGCAACGAAGGTTTACTGGCTGCTTTTTTACAAGTGCCTTAGCTTTCATCAGTGCCAGCTTTACACATTTTTGATGTGAACTCCTCATGTTAACAGTCTGTGATATAAGCCTCATGATTTCAAGTTCCTTTTATCAGTTGTAACACTGGACAGAAAACTGATTCTCAAATCTATCTTGCATCAAGAAGGTGGGTCTTCACAAAAAAAACAAACCCTGAAGATCAGCAGGCTCACAAAATTACACGAACTGCAAGAACCGGGTTTTGATGCCTTTTTCTCCATCTTTGGGATCTTAAATAGTTACAGTTACTGCTTTCAATGTGGCACGTTCCTGACGGAAGAATGGCTAAGACTATAGGTACTAGCCCCTAAGGAGCAGCAACACCACACTAACCAGTCCAAGAAAGCGATCCCAACTTGCTTCTGTGGGTTTTTCAAAAACAGCATCTTCCTGCCAGAGACGTGATGGAAATCAGCTGGTGAGGTCAGCCCTCTGCCCTTTTTTCCCTAATGCTGGTAATCCTCATGTGTCCCACTAGAGCAAAGAGCTTGCCAGTTATGCCAGCAGGAAAGCACAGAGCAGCTCTGCCCGCCACTGATGAAGCAAATGGGGAAATGACAGAACTTCTCGTTCCTGTCGCACAGGACCATTAAATCTGTTTTGTAAAGCAAAAGACTGTAGCGAGTCTCTGGGTCCTGGTCACGTTGCCTATGAAAAGTTCTCAGGAAGAAACAGAGCAGAGAAGTGGCAGGTGGGAACTCAAGCCTTTGCTCTTGTCTTTATTTTGGCATAATATCTTCTCACCTCTGGGACATTAACCACCTTTTTGGAGGGCTGGAGCAGGAAAGGAAGACCAAGAGTATTACTTAAAAAATGTCTTGGGAGTTGAGGTGTTTTACAAATAAGCATAGATGCAGCAGTCTACAGATGATCAGAAAACAAAGTAACATGGGGAAAGAGTGGGAAATAGAGGTAAATGAGCAGAATCAAGAGCCAGGAAGTCTTAGGTTAAATACTTCAGAGAAGCTTCCTGACCGTCAGAACTGTCGTATGTGTTACACGTGTCTCCCAGAAGGAAATGGCAGGTCTGTCTTTCTGCTCTGAAACACCACTGCGGCAGAAAACAGAAAATACTTGAGGGGTGCAGTCCTCTATGTGGTGTGGAGAAGAGAGGGGGTGGGGGAGAGTGTTCTCAGCATGACAAAATACCTGCTTCAGCCCTAAGTTAGTCTTTGCTCCGTATGTGGCTTGCTGTGCACAGCAGTTACAACAAATTAAGAGCTCATCTCCCCTTCTCCTCTGAGGCATCACAGGATACTATGTAGTGAAGAATAATAAAACCACCATTAATAGTTACCAATCCAGGCTCTGTCAAACCTAAAAACCCTTATAAAGCTACGTGTCATGCCACATGTAGCCTGTGCTGAGATGGTTTGATCACCGCTTGCTCCTTCTCCACACCAAAATCTGTTTAGATAGTTTGTTGAGGACATTTCCTGTCATGAACATGCTTGGTCTTTAACCCTTGCCTGTGGGACAGGCCAGCAGAGATAAAAAGGACCGCAATGTGAGCACCTGGGCGTTATCAGAACTGCCCAGCTGAGCTATGCGCTGGAAATCTTCGAAGAAAAATTGTAGTAGTGCCTCAAGCACACTGTTCCCTGGCTTTCTTGAGTGTCTGCTGCTGTTGGGGCTGCACCGACACACAAAAAAGCTTCTCTGGGAAGACAATATAAAGTGTTTAGTAAGATCTGTGTTTAGCGAGAGAAGTACCAAAAGTCCTCTTCCGTCATTTGAGCTTTTGCCAATGTTGTAATCGCTTTTCTATCTCCTGTGCCCCTCCTAAAAATAAATATTTTTCTTCCTTTGCCAGTGAAAATAGCTGTTTGAAAAGCTAGCAAATCCACTCTGACATGAGCGAAGCAAGCACCATCGCTCCCAGAGGCGAGGGGAGGTGAACTGCCTTGCCCAAGAGGCTGCTACACAGGAGGCTTGGACTTAAATGCCAGGGAAGCCTGACTTCTACAGCCCTGTACACCCGCCGTGTGCCCACCCAGAGACAAGAGCTCCAACTCTCCTAAAGCACAGGACTTGCAGCATGGAGAAAAAGGCATGAGGAAACCCTCCGGGGGTGTGCTACTCATTTACCTCACTGAAGCAACTGTTCTCGCTGCTCTTTCCTGAACCAAAATGCTATTGATAACGAAAGTGAGACCGCCCAATCCACGTGGAACAGGGGACACACTGCTTGGGGTCCAAATCACAGCTGCTGCTGCATGGGTCGCATAGGAATCAACCCCACGGAGCCCCCTAATTCCGTACGGTTTGTTCATTTCTCCTTATGTCCCCATTTTTACTGAATTTTTAAAACCTCCTTTCAAAACAATACCTTTTAAAATTTAACTCTCTTTCCCACCTCAGAGACTAAAAAAGTAAGTGGCAGTCCTTCCTCGTTCCCCTTTCACAGATGTAATTTCTCCCCATACCGTCCCCCTACTTTCCAAATCCAGACTAAAACTCACAAAATACTCCGAGGTGCATGGCGAGGGCTGGGGTGCGGGGGCGAGACATTTATCTGAACCTCAGCGAAGAGGTATTTTGAGCTGCCTTTAGTGAGAAATTGCTTTGCAAGGTGGAGCTACTACAGATCGAGGAGCCGGTCACAAGCTAGTGGAAATAAAAGTTTTCTTTACCTCCATGTCCTGCAAGAGAGAGGTGTCCTCGGGGCAATCTTGCTTCCCCACCCCTTTCCCTCTTATCTGTGGGAAAACTTGAGCCGAGCCAGAGCACAATCGCGCCGCTGTCGAGGGTATGTAATATCCAAGCTCCTGCTCAGCTTGAAAACTGACAGAGCCCAGCGAGTGGCCCTGCACTACGAACAAGGAAGAAGGGCGGGTGGGTGAGAGGAAGGGAGGGAGGGGAGAGGAGGGGGAGGCAAGGCAATCAGGGTTTAAATTTAGACACAAATCTAAACAGATACTGTCCTTCCCGGAGCGCTGGGCTCATGAGACAACAAGCAGCAAACTCTGCTGCTGTGCCCAAACTTGGGGACACCACACGTGTATTTTGCCCCTTCCCTTCTTTCTCCCCTTCGTATTTTCTGTCATCTTGTCTTTATATCCCCCCTCCACCGACCCTTCCCCATTTTGCCTCTATTTCTCTCCGTTGCTTGCAGTTGCTCCCCGGTGTCTCTGCCTGGATCTCCCCCCTGTCTGCACCCCCCTCTCCAGGTGTGCAGGGTCTCTTCCTTGCTGTTTGTTTGTGAGGAGGATGTTTTTCCCTCTTAACTGCAGCTTCCCTTCTCTCTTCCTTCGCACTGCCAGGTAATTTCAATCAGCAGTGGACTGTCTTGAGAGCAGTTAGAGGAGCAGAAGAGGAGCAGAGAGCAGGTGATTATTGTGTCTGAACAGAATTTAAGGCTTTGGTGTCCTGGTGCGCGGCTGGGACTCTCAGGCATGACATAACAGCGCTGCCGTGCTCTTGGGTGATACCCCGACGAGAGACCGGGGCTCTACTGCGAAGGGCGCTGCACAAATGTAGGCACAAGCAGATGGATGCCAAGCAAGGTGTCATTGGCTAGCTGTAAAGCAGGACTAGCTGTTTCCACTCTGAATTCGTCTCTCACACTGCCTGGTCGGAAAGTGCAGGATGTTCTTCTCTCCCTTCACAGGGAAGGATGGACTTGTGCACTGGAAATGAGAAGGTCCCACGGTGACAGAAAAATTCTGAAGGGAAAAAATAAGCCTCAGGAATGTTTTGCTACAGTTTCCCTTTCCATTCAGATCGCAGCATTGTAAACTAGACGTCTCTTTTAGCAACTGTTTGCATATGCTCCTTGTCAAGAATTTCAGTCCCCACCTCTTGAGAGCAGGGTGGTGCAGAGGAATTTGGAAACACTCCCTTTGTCTTCTGCTGGCTTCCTTGCCTTGCGTGCAGCTGCGAAGTGACGCAATGTCGTGTGTCATCATTTTGGGATGATACCTCAGGGGCAGAAGAGGGTTAAAGCATCTTTTCTGCAAAGGATGCATACTTTTCCTTTGCACTGTTTCACAAGTCCCCACTGGCTGTGGAGGAAAACACTCCAGAATGGATTTAAATGTGACCATCATGACATCCCCAATTATTGTTACCGATAAATTGTCTTGACATAGTTATTCTTACAGTATAGTTAACTGTTTCTGTACTGCATGCTGTAGGACTCCTGTGGAACTGGCAGATTTAAATAATGATCTCATTATCTCCCAAGTTGAATATACAATGGCTACTCAGTCCTTAGCCAAAAGAATGCTAGGCTGAGTTGCTGCAATCTGGAGATTGGGCAAGAGGACTAATTAATCTTCTGTTGCTGAGGCGCTGGATTATTTGAAATCCCTCTACTGTAAGCAACCAGAAGATGCTGCAACTATAAGAAAATAGATTAAAATCTAAAAGAAATGTTAAAATGAAATTCCTTCTTGATTGGAAATCCTGTTGATTTCTTAAAAGTCCTGACAGTGGTAATTTGGGAGAGGGGATAGGATCTGAATTGATGAGCAGTGGGGTGAGGCTGATGGGGCAGGATGCTTCAGCTGCCCATGCTTAGCCTGCTGTCGGGACAGAAGGAGGATTTCATGCTTGGGGATTTCACTGTGGGCATTGGTCACAAGTGTCGCTTTCAAGATGTCTGCCACATAACGAACCGTCAAAATCACATACCTCCAATGGTTGCTTCGTGCCACTCAGGGTCTATTTCAGTAATTTCTTTCTGCTTTCAGGGTTTGTACTCTGCTTAGGTCTACAGAAAAGGAAACTGCTAGGCAGAGATAGTATCACTTTACCCGTGCTAATAAAGCAAAGGTAGTTGCAGCTGCCCCACCACAATTCTTCACTTTATTTTTGCTCCAAAGTATCTTGCCACAAGGCAAATCTTTTCTGCCAGCAGCATTCCCAAATGCCATTGCTATGAGCGTGGTACACGGTACTCAGTTTATTAATGCTAAATCTTTCTTCCTGAAGGAGCAAGGAGAGAACATACAGAAATACAGTGTATGTTTTTCTCCAGGCAAGAAGACATGAGGTGTGGCTTTGCTCTAGACTTTCTTGTTTCTGGACCGAAAAACACTAGAAAATCTGAAACCAACAACCCACATGCTTTAACGGCAAGAACCTCTTAACAAACGTTATTAAGGGAGGTCATGCTGAGGAAATGCGTGTTTTACATGATGCGTACATGCAAGTATGAATGTGAGATATTTTACAGTATGACTGTCTGCATCTCTGTGTGTATCTCTGTTTACAGACCTTCTGGGATATAGCAGTGTCTATGAGACTAATTTGTTCGTATATGCAAAGAAAAGTTTCTACATCTGTTCTGCTCAGGAGGAAAAAAATGCAGTCATCACAAGTGCCGTTAAAACAGACTCTAGGGGGAAATTTCATCTGAGTGAGAAAATGTTGCGCTTTTGGACCTCTGGATTTTGCAGCTTCCCAGCTGCTTCTTTTCAAGCGGTACGAGGCCAAAACAGCAAGTTCGCTTCAGGCCAAATGACTGGTGCTCCTGCTGCAGGCAGCATGTGGGGGAGAGGCGCAAGGAAATCCTTCATCCTGGCATGCCTGCAAAAGAGGTAGCATAACTAGTTCTGCCATGCTTAGAAACACCATGTGTAATATTTGCTGCCCTCTTGCATTCTGGCTATGAAGTATGGACAAAGGGGCCTCTCTAGGGTGCGAGGTCAACAGAAAGGAGATGCAGGGACATGGCAATCCTTTGTTCAGAGACCACTCAGGAAAGAAAGCCTTGTGGGGCATCCGAAACTTTGATTCAGATATTTGTGCCCACAGAGCTATCTCATTCGGGTGTGTCTGTGTGGGTGCTGAATCTGGGAAGGTATGTTTGTCAGAGTGGTGGATGACCAAAGGGTGGAGGGAGCTGTGGGTTTCTGCAAGACAGATTGAACCTCTGTACTTTGTAAAGGCATTTGTTGACGGTTCAGGAAAGCTTGCGTGTTCAGTGCCAGTATCAGAGCTTGTTCTGTCCACCTATCTGTCTGGATTTGGCTGCTGATATCCACATCGTTTTCCAGAATTAAAGTCCAGCTGTTACCAGGTTGGGTTTTTGACCCCCTGAAAATGGGGTCTCAACTTTTCCTGTTCCCATGCAAGCAACTCAGTTCTCAACTGAAATAAAGGGGGATAGTGTAACCACAGAAAAAAAAGCACTTGCATTTCAAAGATCAATCAACTCTGAAAGCCAACATCCTGTTTTGGGTTAGGTTTACACATCAGCTCCTCCGACAATGGCAAGCTGACAGGAAGCGAACGTGAACAGTGTTTTCTATGGGAAACTTGCTCTCTGAGCCCACCATTCTGCCATGTTCCTAAGTATTTGCTCCCACCAACCCTGCCCTTACCCCTCATCATTAAACTAACACCATGGATGCTAAGCCTCAGCCTCCTCTTCAGGGAGTTATCAGCAGGAAATGAAGTCAGCTGGAACGCTTTGTACCANTTGCTCTCTGAGCCCACAATTCTGCCATGTTCCTAAGTATCTGCTCCCACCAACCCTGCCCTTACCCCTCATCATTAAACTAACACCATGGATGCTAAGCCTCAGCCTCCTCTTCAGGGAGTTATCAGCAGGAAATGAAGTCAGCTGGAACGCTTTGTACCACCGACATTTTTTGCTTGAATTCTGCAGCTGCAGCGAAGCATGTCTGAGAGCACACGCGCATGCACACGCTTGTGTGCCAGCACCCGCATGTGTACGCACGGACTCGTGTGCCAGGCACTGTGCACCCCTGGGAATTGATGTGAACGGGAAAGTCTCATTACCAAGGATGCTTGAATTAAATGGAAGGGCGTGGTTATAAGCAATTCTCACTAAGCTGTATTGGACGGGGGTGCAAGACTGTGTGTGTTGTGCGGTGGCCACATAAAAAAGCAAGTGATAGAGGCTAACTGAAAAGTTGAATCACTTCACGTGTTCCTGACTGTCAGCCTGTGCACGAGTGCTAACATCAGGGTTCAGATAAACCAGGCTTCTTAACTCCCAGGCGCTGGGCAAAAGCCTGGCCCTAAGCAGAGTAAAGTTAGCAAAATGCTAGATCGCACAGGGAGCATTTTGCCTGCCGAGCTTTGCCTGAGTGGCTCTGCTCATAGTAAGAGATCACAATGAGGCAGACCACCCTCATTCGTACCAGGCCATCCGGAGCTGGTGGGTGGTGTACAGGTAGCTAGCGTCATCTCTTGCAGCACTTGAATTTCTTTGGAGAGCTCTTCTTTCACGGCTGATCTGCCTGACTTGGGAGAACAAACTGAGCTGAGGTATTAAGAGGTGTGGCTGCATCCCGTTATATTAATAATGTGATGGCACAAATATTATCAGCGTTAGCCATTGACAGCTTGCTTCTAGACTGAACAATTCCTCTACCAGTTACTAGTTTTAATACACAACAAGGCTTAATATAAACAAAAAGTTACAGGCAGAACATAGGTGCTGACACAATTTCAGGTATCTGTGCTGGATACAACCACGTTTTTGATTACGTTGTTCTCAGGGCAGTCCTACTGCCCATCTCTCAACATCCTAGCAAGTGGTGTCACAGCTGGCCTTCACAACAGCTTCCTCAGCGTGCAGCCCAAGCTCCGACTGAACAGCAAGATTTTTCTGACTGAAAATGGGACAACATTCCTGGTCCCTGGCAGGCTTTGCAGAGAGGAAGCTTGCATCACACTGCCTGTGTGGTGGCTATTAAAAAGGTAAAAGGACTTTTAGCTGAATACCAGGCCAGCACTACATTTCTTTTATCTATCTTTTAAAAAAATACACAGATGAAAGAGGCAGAAGCTAAATTCCCAAACAAGTTATTTGGGGAACTTTGAGGACGAGAACAAATAAATGCATTATGCACAAGCATGCCACATCTTTTTGTGTTCAGCAGAGGTCTGTGTCGTGTGCCATTTCCTAGTAGCAATAGCACTGCATTGTTCGGCAGGGCTGGTATCTCCTCAGGAGGATATCTAACCAACATTTTTAGAAACAATTTGCATGGTGGGCCTCATGTGGCACTGAGCGCTGGCACTTCAAAGCACTGAGTACTTCAGCTTTTGCCAGAGCTGACTCACAGCTCAGTCGCTTCTGTCAAACGCAGCGGCAAGTGACTTTAATCACTCTGGCTGCCATTTGGACGTGGAGAGCTGGCCTGGCTCAGGAATCAAGTGAGACTGCACAGCCTGCAAGTGTTATCTGGACAAAGAAAGGTTTCTGTTCACGGACAGGCTGCATCATCTAGACAGGAAGCTTGGCCCAGTGCATAGCTAGACTGTGCGTCTGAAGAGAAACCTTGCCCAGCCCATCCAACAGCCCTGCTATCTAAAGAGAGAGTTGGCTCAGGGCAAAACCAGCCATGAAGAGGGTAGACAGAGCATGATGATGCACTAGCCAGGATGGACATCTGGCCCACTTTCTGGCTAAAATGCGCCTTCTTTGGAAACACAGCCCCTAGATTCAGCCTGTGGCCCACTGCATGTAAACCACAATGAAATTAAGATTGTTCCATGAACTGGTCATCCCCTGGAGGGAGTAAACTGGCTCAGTCTATGGTGAGATGTTACTGTCTATTTACCATTTTTGTAATGTAAATAAGCACATGAGCTGAAAAGGAGAACTAGTGGCTAGCGATACTTTCTTGACCTTGTTATGCAAGGATGCTGGGAGCCCCTGAACACATTGCACCACAACAGAGAGAATCCTTCTCCTTTCTGCGAGATGCAGCTTGAGGAAGTGAGAGAGCCTGGAGATTTACTTCAGATAACACATCCTTTCAGAGCAAGTGAAAGAGTTAAAGACCTTATCCCTCACCCTACAGGTTCCCCTTACAATGCCCATCCAAGAAAGAGGGGACCAAAACAAGCCCCCTTCGTTCAGTGCAGTGTGCAAGACAGTCTATATGCCGGTGTGCACTGCCCACGGCAGAGCATAATAAATCCTGTTCTCCATAGCACAGAGCCAATGCTATTTGCTCTCATAAATCCTGTAGAGCCTGAATTCCCACTGGACTCATCAGCCCAAATCCTGCAGGCCACTGGGGCTGGGCAGCAGCACCACTTGGCGGCTGCAGCTCAGGACAGCTGCGGACGTGCCGCAAGGCTGGAGGCGCAGGGGAAGGCAAGGAAAACTTGGCAGGCTTTGTTCGGACAGGTTGTTTCTCTTGGCCCTGAGATCCTGCTCTATGGTCCCAGAGGTGGCAGGGGGAGTGGGGGATGATCCTCTGCGCTGTCCACGAGGGTCACTTTGACTTTCTTGCTGCAGGGGCTGTGTGGCTCCAGTAACGCGCACCCTTCCCGGCAAAGGCCATGTTCAGCAAATACATACATCTGAACTCCCGAACATGAAAGCTTTCCCCCTTTCTGCAGGTTATTTTTCTGAAACAAAATGAAAGAAAAAAGATTGGCCAGCTCTGCTTCCCACACCCCCTTTATCTGCTGTCCTTTTCTATCCTTTTTTTTTTGCCCTGTGGAACATGTTGTTACTTCCACAGACTCTCCACGACATCCCTTCTTTCCTGTGCTGACCCCACCAACCACCTCCTGTCTGCTCTTTGTCACACTCTCCTGCTCCCCAGTGAAATCATTTGCACACTCATCCTCCCCACATCCCTCTACCACTCGTCCCTCTGACTGCATTAAGTAAATAATGACCCCCCCAGGTTCTCAAAAGACGGCTTGAAAACAGAGAGAAACAAGCCGTTTCTGTGTATGTACACACTTGGTGGTGGGGAGAGAAAAGAGGAAGCTGTAATCCCTCTGTTTTAGCTAGCAAAATCTCTAACGAAAAGAGTTTGTTGCAGTTTGCCTTCCTCATCTCCTTCTCCTTCCTAAGCCGTTTCCTCTAGACTGTTTTCGTCCCTTTCTTCAATTCTCTTTTCACTCCTGTAGACTGGCTGCTGCCTTCTGCACTTCAACACATTCCACTCCTGCGCCTCATCTAAATATGTCGTACAGTCCTACATACATAAAGACAACCTTTCGCGCAGTCTCTTCTCTCACACCTTACTCCTATTCTTGCCCCGTTTTTCCTCTTCAGCACTTTGCCCTGAAATATCCCTTGTCCTGTATCACAAACAAGGCTGCTTGTATTGCCTTCGTTGCCAGAGCAGTTGCTGCTTGCAAGCTCAGCTACCTGCCCGAGCTGAGTGGCTGTGCATCAGGGGTTCAGAGCAGCCTTGTTTTTTGTTTTTGCTTTTCAGTTATAACAGAACATAGGTTTCTCCTGAGCATCGCCCGGAAAGGGCAGCAGTGGAAGTCTACGTGTGTTGGTGTCCCCAGGGGAAAGCTGGGCTCTGCCTGCGCTCTGCCGGCAAGGGGGATACTGGAGGAAAAATGATTTTGTTATGCCTGTACACCACAGCAGGACACTACATAAATGGTAGGGAATGGATGTGTGGTGTGTTTTCCTTCCTGAATTCAGCCCAACAAAATGATTCACCTGGCCCTTACCGATGTTCCCAGAGGCATTTTGGCTGGATTGACCTGGCAGCCCACAGCCCCATCCCAGCACCTTTTTACTTGAGTGCCCCACGGCCCTGCCCAGTGCCTGGATAGGTGTCTGCCTTGGGGTGGGGCACTGGGGCACAGATGGTGGTCGCACTAAACGCTAATTTGGGTTTCTCTGTGCTACATTGCTATATACATTCTGTGGACATACTTGGTAAGATTGAAGTGGAAAAACAGAAACCTCTCATCTTGTAGGAAAAGTTGAATCAAGTCTCAGTATTACCCCAGTTAAAAACATTTCTTTATACAAACCTTTACAAGGTGCCTGAGCACAGCGTGACGGATAAAACAAGGTCTATCTCAGTATTTATTTATGTAAGTAATGCATTGAAGGCCAGGAGGTCGTTCCACTAGCAAAAACCAAGTTCTTGTAGAAGGGATGGCTTTGACATACGTCCTGTGGTTTGCAAGTGGTAAGACTTCAGCTACCCCTTGGTGCAAATGGCCCCGTGAGCTTTATAGTCCAGGCCAGTTTCAGATAGACCCCGCTTGACAAGGTTTTCCTCAGGGAAGGCTGGGCCTCGAACACTTGTCATGGCACAGAACCAGCCTTTGAGACCGATTTAGCCATAGCCAGGGACCGCGGGGTCGACAGTGCCACAGTCATCCTTTGGGTCTGACTTCCCTGGCCACACAAAACCACGGGCGACGCCAGAGGGGGGCCGGGGCCGGGGCCGGGGCCGGGGCCGGGGCCGGGGCCGGGGCAGGGGCAGGGGCAGGGGCAGGGGCAGGGGCAGGGGCAGGGGCAGGGACGTCCTGTCAGCGCCCTCCACAGCCCAAAGACCCACCCCGCCCGTGAGCGGGCAAACTCCCTCTCCGCTACTGGGCCTGCGCACGCCTCTTCCCCGCCCCCATACACGTGACGGGTGGGCAGGGGGTGGGGACTGGGGAGACGTTCCACCCTCTTCGCCGGCAGCCCGCGAAACGTGATTGGTGAAAAGTTTTGAAGGGGTCTTTCATTGGCTAGTGCACCGTCTGACTCCGCCCGCCCTTTCCCTCCCCTCCCGAGGGCGGGGCAGAGCTGTCAGAGATGTTTACATCCGACGAAAGCTGTGGGGCTTATCCCCTCCTCCCGGCAGCCTTCATTGGCTAAAGAGAGGAGGCATCGCGAGCCCATTGGCTGACGGCGGACAGGCTGATTTCCCACTCGCAAGGTGGTCCCAGGCGTGCCCTCATTGGTGAAGGAGGGCGGGCAGGCTTGTTCCGATTGGAGGAGCGCAGAGGAGGGGCCCGCCCCTCCCCGCGCGGCGCAGGTAGACTGAACAATTCCTAGATNCCCTCCCCGCGCGGCGCAGGGGGCGCGGGGGGCGCGGTGCCCGCGGCGTCCGCGGCGTGCAGCAGTCGGCGGCGGTTGCGGCATGGCGGCGTCGCTGCTCGCGTGCGCGGCCACGGTGCTGCTGCTTCTGCCGCCGCTGGCGGCCGGCGGGG
>VZSC01007889.1:155167-186727 GCA_013398225.1 Steatornis caripensis
GGGTCCGGGTCCGGGTCCCTGCTGAATCAGCTCCGGCACCGGTGTGTGCAAACCGCGCGTACAAACGGTGACCCCCTTAGAGGAGGCTCGACGCTTACCAGCGCGCGGGTTGCTGCCGCGGTGTCGTGTTTTTCCCTGGTTGCCCACGCTTTTTCATCTCGGGAGCAAGTGGTGGTTGGAATCAGTTTTGTAAGGGTCGGGGTTCGCGCCAGCGTTTTCTGCAGGCGACGTAGTGGTGCGAACTGCCAGCTCCGCGAGTGCCACCTCACTTGCGAGCCTTGGCGACAGTTATTGAGCCCTCGAACAAGTAAACATGAAGCGGCGCTGGCTGCGCTGACGCTCAGCGGCCCACCCTGAGAAGTTCCTGCTGGTCGCGGTCTGAAAAATTGCTGAGCGGCGCTCCGGTAGAGGAAGTTTCCAGAAGTACTGACCGGAGACGTGAGGGGGGTACAGAATGCTTAAACAGGGAGAACTTCACCAAAAATAGCAAAAGGTCTGGAAATTGGCAACTGAAGGAACAGTGATTAGATCTGTGGGGCTCACCATAGAGGCAAGGGCCCAAAGGAAGGTGGCAGACTAGTGTGCTGAGGGCCTGAGTCCCTGTAGTTGGCCTTGTCTCGGATCTTTTGCTTGGCTGTGGTCAAGAGGGAGTTGGCTGAAAAGTTAGAGGAATAGCGATCGTATGCCTCCTTTATTAGAAAACTTTTTCATTCAGGTAACTATTACAGTATTAGCAAAACAAGTTAAACACGAAACTTAAATAGTGGAAATTTTTCAGGCTTTGTTTTACCATAAACCTTTTTTGTTTGTTCCCTGTCAGGTTTTAGTTTGTTACATTAAAATAGTTCAGTTGGATATCTAAGGGCTGTAGAAAGCCTAATTGATCTTGCGTAGTGTCTCCTTCTCCACCCCAGCCACGGCCTTTTGTTTTCAGAACAATGTAAAAATCATGGTGTAAACTACTGAGGAACATTTTACTTAGGAAGGCTCCCTGACAGGTTTCTGCTGTTCCCAGGGCACAAACGTTTGACTGTGGTAGTCACGTGCGAGGGAGATGTCTGATAGGAGATGGTGCTGAATAATCATGAGTCAGCTTTTTCGTAGTTAAGCAACTTCTGATCTGTCAGGTGGTAGCTGCTGTTTCCTCAGTTCAGTGGTAATCTGCCTAGCACTCAAGTGACTTCTGGGAGTTTCTGAGATGAGCTGTTTTAATGACATTTCTCAAAGCACATGAACTTTCCTTGCTCAGAGATAATGAACTTTAGGATGGGGCGTCCTGCAGCAAGCAGCCCTGTTTTCCACCAATACTTTTCAAGGTGTGTTCGCCAAATTACTTTTAGAAAAACAATTGGGTACAGATTCTTTAATTCTTCAAGTTAGGTGTCTTACTTAAGTACTCAGGATTTTTTTAAACCTAGCTTTTAAAATTCACTTTAAACTTCAAAAGAGCTGAGCAGCTTGGGGGCAGCGGGCAGGCTTGTTGTGATGGGAGGCAGGGGGAGAGTTGATTGGTTTTGCTTTAACTAATTTTGTCAGCAATTGTGAAACTCAGTTGGTTACCTTTTCAGTAACCCTTTGTCCTTCCACCAGAATTAACATAATGAAGATCACTGTATGTCCTTGCTTCTGTCCTGTATGTGTGTAAATTGGAATGTGTCATCATTTGAATGTGAAATAGCCAGACTGTATATTGAATTCAGAGTTTTAAGGAGTGCTGTTTTGTGAGGTTTGCGTTTTATGCTAACAAGCTTCAGCATGCTTCTAAACTGGTTTGGGTTTTTTTTGGGGGGGATTCAGAGGTTGTCTAAGTAGGCTTTCAGATACAGTTAGGAAAAGAGAATGACAGCTTTGTTCTTTTTACCAGTAATACTGAGCTGAATAAAGTACCAAAAGCTGAAAATATGGTGGGTGTGATGTTTTTCTTGCAAAAGTATGTAAACCTCTTATCTCACTACTTGCATTTCAGATCAATTCAAACGCCTCCTTAACTGTGTCTTTGGCACAGACTCCTTACTGCAAGAAGCACAGATACGATCCCCAGAATCCCCTCTGTGCCCACATAATCTTCTGTGGGAGTGTTGTAAAGGTAAGCATCTGAAAGCTGATGCTGGGACAAGATTGTGTGCATCAAATAGTATTGTTTAGTGGATGGAGAAGAGAAAGGTTAGAATTTCTGTGCAGAAGTGTATGAGGAGATGTTATGTGCTGTGATACCAGAAGGCTAGCTCATAGTTTGTGTGAGGAAAATGAAGTTACCACTTGATATCTGCAGGAACTATGCTGGCATGTCTTCAGCAAGGAACTTGGGAGGACGATACTGTAACAAAGGAAATCTCCCTCATTCCTCTAGACCTGTTTTGAAACTAAGAAGTCTAAGACAATTCTGTTGTGAATGAAGTGTGAAGGTTTTTCCGTCTCTTTTGCTCAGTTAGATTCTTTGGTCCACGCAGCTTGACGTATGCGCTTCCAAAACTTTACTGAAGTGAATATTTACCTCAGCTATAAAATTACTGGTGTTAGAGGCAGAAAAAGCGCATTGTATCACCTGGCGGCGTTGCTGCCAGGGCAGTATTCTTTTGCGCACCAGTACTTTGGTGTCCCATAGAAGGAATTTAGAACTGCACGTGTTATTCATTGAAGATCTTAATCCCATTATTGAGGATGATGATTGAGGATGAGGACTAATCATCATTACTCTCTCTCATATGATAGTCTAAATTCTTAATTGGTGTTTTCGCACCTCAGATATTTGCACGTGACACTACAGCAATCCTTTAATTGCTGTCATGAGTTTCTCATCCATAATGAAATTGTTTATTTAGTTTATTAGTTCCTCTTATACTATACCCAGAAATCTAACTTGTTCATTTAACCCTTTAAATATTTGCACATTGTATATTAAGTGCTGTCACGTGTGTCAGCTTCCCTTTTCTTGTAGATTCTGTTGTATCATCCTGTTTGCGTGTGTGTATGTGTGTGTTTGCATGCATCTGAACACATTTGGATCTGTTGCTGTCTATTTGACTGAGCAGGTGCAGAGGAGGCAAAATTGCACCTAAAACATTGCATTGTAATAATTCAGCAAGAATCCATACTTCGCTGTTTTGTGATTTGTTGAAAGATTTGTTCTTATGTTGATGAAGTACTTTCTTGCTCATGCTTACTTTAAAAGCGCTCTTTTGGTTTAATATTAAGATCAACTACCTCGGAGTTTTTGTCTGTCTCGTATGCATTTGTACACCACACTGCAGACGAGTGGACTCTGCCACAGTAATGAGTCCTTTGGGACAAGACATGGCTAAACTGAAAAGAACACACTGCAGTTAGCAGTGTTTTTTTAGCCAAATTTGACTTCGCATTACTGTATCTTACTGTAATATTTTGCTGGTTATTGTTTAGGTGAATGATTCAGAAGCAGGCATGGCAAAAAAAGCATTATTCAGTCGGCATCCTGAAATGGAAAGTTGGCCTAAGGATCATAATTGGTTCTTTGCCAAATTCAACATCACCAATATTTGGGTCCTGGACTATTTTGGTGGACTGAAAATCGTGACACCAGAAGAATATTACAGTGTCAAGCCTTAGTAAGTACTTAAGTTTTGCATGCATAAGTCTCGTTATATTCAGAACCTGTCAAACTTCTTATTAGTAACAGTGTATATTAACTGTCTCTGGTTTTTATACACATTTGTGCCTTTTCCCTAAGTAGTCTACTGGGTGCAGTGTCTGAAATCGTAAGATACGTTTGAATAGAAGATCCACCTACTTAAAAACACCAAGTATCTCTAGAACTGTTGTTAAATACAGTTTTTTGGGAGGAAGGACTCCTGTAGAGTGGGCACAGCCACTGTGTTCTGTTTGAATTATTTGCAAGACAGATGCTGTTTTGGTCTAATAGTTGAAAAGTAGTGAGACTGTTCAGCATTTAGAAGCTGTATTAATGGGATTGCAGCAATATTGCTTCATATTTTCAAAACAAAATTGCTTTTGAGTCATTACAATATCAAAGTACAGAGAATTTGTGCTGTATTGTCTACATAAAACTAAGTCTTCAAAACTTTCAGATACGTTTTAGCACAGTCAACATGCATTCAGTTTCACTCTTACTCCTTATAGGTGGAAGAAGATCCTGGTGATGCTGATATACAGATGAATTACTTTGGCTGTTTCATGAAAGAGTTATTTTTTTCTATGTATTGTAGAGCTGAATTAATAATGCAAAGAATCAAACACCTTGCATTGTTAATGAGCTTGTATAACCCTTCTGAAGCAAATGTAAATTCTAACTAACTAGCAAAGCTTGAATCACACCATACTCACAAACCTTTGTGCGTAAGCCATAACTGAATTTTATTTGTTGGATGTGATTCTGGAAAAATGTCTGTCTGTTGACAGTCTGCATTCAGAAAGGCTGTGTTTACTGGAAACTGAAGGATTAGTCCAGTTCTAAACCTTCCAGTGCCTTAGTTAAACCATACCTGTTTGTGAGCACTCTCCAATTTTTTTTTAGTTTCAATAGCAGTTTAGTTTAGATCTTCATGGCAAAGTACTGCAGGATTGCTCAGCCGACTATGGAATGGAAAGTATTGCTTGTATTACAATGGCAAATGATATGCTGAGTTCCCAAATTCTGTTAAGAATTTTCTTTGCATGCCAGTATACTTGCTTGGTTGAGCCATTTTTCTATTTTTCTACACATTGAATATGCTATAGAATACAATTGTGTTTATGCAAACTGTACGTATACCTCTTGGTAACTCTTCAGCTGGGCATGGTTATACGCCCTGACTCTTTAAAAGAATCAGAGTGGTAATACCTGAGTTACCTGGCTTTAGTGTAAGAGTAGTTGCTTGTGGATTCAATGAGAATGTTGGAAAGGGTAAATGTTTTCTGATTAGGGTTCAGAAATCTTCTGCTTTGTTAGTCTGATCAAATGGCAATGTAGCAGCTTTTATTACCCTCAACAGTAGAACTGAGCAGATCTTTGGTTTTGGAAGCCTTACGCCACAATTTTGGGTTAGTCACCCAGAAGTGAGAAAGAAGCTAATACATTATAACACAGATGATTCATGACTTTAGAGAATCAAAATTAATGAAAGGTGTGAATAATTAATACTCTGTTAAAGTAAGCCACACACAACCACAAAAAATAAATTAACACCTTTTTACATCCTCTTTCCTCTCCCATGTGCTAAGTTCACAAATATCGAAAAGGGATTATGAGCAATTAAGTTGATTTTTACAATGAGCAAATACTACCTAGTTGACAGAGTAAAGAATGTGAGAATTTAGAGGCAGATGCATATATAGAGCAGTGGAATTAGTCATATCAAATTGTCTCTGCATATTAATGTTGTTATTATATTACTACTTTTCTCAAATACTGGAATGATTTGTGAAAGTATTTTTGACTTAATTTATTAAGTTCTTCTTCGCAGGAGGAAAAAGGGTACTTGTTACTGCATCAAACACATTCTGTTCTACTATGTGAAAATTAATTTAGGATCAAAAAAACCTACAATATGGAAACAATTTATGTTGAACAGATAACACTGACATTAAATATGAAATTGGAAAATATTTTTATATAAGGCATAACAACTGTGGAAACTCAAATGGTCCTCTGGTATGGACTTGATCCTTTATGGGAACACCTGAATGCATTACCAGTCACTCCATAACTTCTGATGTGTGAGACTGATCATGCTGGGCTTTTGTTAAAATAAAAATATTTTTCGAAAAGTGGTGTCGAGTGTTATGTATTGCACGTTCAAGAATATTTCTCTCCCTCACACTGTCTTTCACACAAGCACCCGCTCTTCAGAGTTCTTGTTTTATTGTCACTCTGGAGTCTTTCATGCTTGCCACAATAAATGGTGAAACACCTCTATTACACCTGGTTTTCCCTCCTTGGATGAAATAAGCATTGTCATGTTTAATTTTCTTTTCTGCATCTAATACTTGGAACATAAAATAACAGTGGAGTTCGTGAAAATGAATACAAGGAAGCCTTATTTCTTCCAGTTAGGGCTTCTAGTTTATCACTGTCAGGCAGGTGCTCAGCCATCTCCAGGAACACAGGGTTCCATCATGCCTAATGGTGACTTGGGAAGACAAACGCCATCACTCCAAAAGTCCCAGTAAATTAACTCTATCCCAGCCAAAACCTGTACATTACCTTTAAAAGAATCACTTTCATTTGAGAATTTGGTACAGAATAAAGCTTTGTTTGTTTCTGGTTGTCTTATTGGATTTCATGTTCCCATTGGTACTAATTCCCACGTCTTTTCCCAGTGGGAGAGGGAGGACTTTTTTGGTGACAATTTGTCTTAAGCAGTTTTGTAACACTACTGCATTTTATTTGAACAATTTTAGATCATCCAAATCTCTTTACACTTGAAATTTGAGACAGCTGTTTCTTTTGAAAACTGGTGAACAACAGAATGGTTAAGTTACGTGTACAGCGATGGATTCAGAGGAGAACTGGCTGGAGTTGTTCTATCTATGCATCTTACTGAACACTTGGATAAAGAGGTGTTTGTATGTAGAAGTGGAATGTAAAGCAGGCTAGCGTATCAATTGTACTAAACATCTCTCCGGTTTTCTCCCTTAGTAATAGCTGTGTAAATGTTAATATCAGTAGCACAAGGAAGTAGTCAGCTTTTGTCCTATTTTTCCTCACCTTCTCCTCCCTGTGCTCACCTTTGTTGTATTAGGCTCATTGAGGAATTCGCTTGTGAGCATTTTTTTCTTTTTTCCCCAATATCCAGAAGTAATATTGTGGCTGAGAATAGAAGAGGCCAAGTATAGGAAATTAATATAGCTGTAAACAATGAATCAGTGTTTTGACTTTTGACCATGTGTGTCTCTACCGTGGCATGCTTGACTCATCTGAGCATATTCTAAATAGTAATGAAGTCGCTCTCCATACCCAGGAAGTTAAGTATCTCCGTTCATAGATAAGAATCCGAGACACGGGATAACCTTAGGCACCTCACTAAGTCACAGGATGTTTGTTAGCTGGGAATGTAACCGGGATAATAGTCTAACGATAATAGTCATGTTTTTCCTTTGTTTACTAATATTGCTCATTGACGTGTTTGTGTTTGTACTTCTTGATTTTCAATTTCTTTCTTGTGTCTTAATGTAAGACTTATGTCCAGTAGATTCTTGCGGCATGCTACATCATTACAGAATAGAGCTTACGTATATCAAGTATTAGTTTAATCCTTTATTCAGTTCCATCTGGAATTAATTTCTTAGCTATAGAGGTAGGTCAGTCAGAGTATTAGATTAATACAAAAAGTATTAATCGTAACTTAATGGATGAATTTTTTTCCCACAGGTTTTTCCTGAGTAACAACACGCTGAATCTAGAAAGGTTCAAAATCGAATGAGCTGTGGTATTATTGTTGAACACAAGAGGGTGCTGTAGACTTACATTTGGGTTGATTGTTGAATGTTTAATACTTAAAACTGGTTATCGAATTCATCATAACTCAAAGACACTGGAAAAGCATACGACAGGTGGCATGATATGAACAAAATTCTTTTTCTACAGTG
This sequence comes from Steatornis caripensis, assembly GCA_013398225.1. Taxonomy (NCBI): domain Eukaryota; kingdom Metazoa; phylum Chordata; class Aves; order Caprimulgiformes; family Steatornithidae; genus Steatornis; species Steatornis caripensis. The sequence continues at coordinate 162,731 of VZSC01007889.1, forward strand.
CTTTACATTATGAATGCTTTCCTCCATAAACACAGCAGCCTGCTAGCTGCTGAAAAAGAGGCATTCATCATTTTTTTGTGTTTTATAATCATTTTGTGCTGTGGAGTGCTCAGAAGGAATAGCCATGAAAATGGTTTAAAGGTTTTTAGATTAAGAAATTCTAGTAAAGGAAATGGAGAAAGGTATAGAATGCCTCAGAACATCGACTGGGAGCAGCCACCTCCAGACTCAGTAGTGTTTATTTCTCTCAGTTCTTACTAACGATAAGAATCCAAAGTGAGTGGGTTCATTAGCAAAATGGTGCTTTGGCTTAGGCTTCTTGTTAGCTGAGCTGAACCACCTGATCCTGATTTGTAATTTCCAACAGCTAATTAATCTTGTTGGGGTTGGGTGGTTTGAGTGCCCTGCAGCCCGTCTCCAGCGGTTTAGGCTGCCTGTGCTGGAGGCCAGCCCTGACTACGTGCAGGTGTCTGGGTGGTGAGGCCGAGCTGGGAAAAGCCTGCTTCGAAACTTCTCTTGTTTGCCTGGGAGCTGTGCTGGAGCTCAGGCCCTTGCCACTTGCCTCTTCCCACTGCCTTGACTTCAAACCTGCCTCAACTGTGGTTGACCTTGGCTGCTGTCACCCAACCTGCTCTTCTTGGCCAGGTACAGTAGGACGGTGTATCTTGGTGGTGAGGCCGCTGCCCTGCCGACCCCAGCAGCTCCCTGGCTCTGGAGGAGCATCTGGCCCTTGGTGCTCCTCGACAACTGTATTTCCCCTGCTGGGAAGCTCAGTCTGTGAGTTTCTCATGCAAAACTCTTGGTGTTGCTCCCAGGGCTTTTTGTTTGAAGAACTTTTGTGTCTAGAGGCTTCCACAGAGTTTCCGTGTTGAATATCATCGTGTAATAAGCTTAGAGTGTAAGACTCTGTCTGTAGTGGTTTATGTCCTTCATAGCCTGGTTTTCTATGGAAACAAGGTTTAGGTAATGTGTTGCCTGCACACTTGCTTTTGTCAGATTTTTTTTACTCGGTTGGATTTAGCTTTGAAATAGGTAGTCTGACCTTGAAGCCACAGCTCTCCTGTATATGTCATGACAATTGGGAGCTCAAGAGAGGAAACAAAACCCAGTTTCGTGTATATTAAAAGGTACAAAAGTTGCGCTTTTTAAAAATTTGAACTTCATTAATTGTGCTGGTTGCAGAGCTGCCTGGAGTCTTCTGAGACTGAGACCCTGTACCCAGTCAGTACTGAAGTGATGAAATTTGTATTGTTCAGTGGATGTTTTCTTTTTACTTGAAGAACCTCATAGCTGTACTGATCTGATTTTTTTTTTTTTTCCTTCTAGCTCTTCATATCCTAGATAGAAAAGCCTTTACAATTCCCCGTGACTCTTTACTTCTGATTCCTGCAGCTGTTAGGCTCACTTTTGCGTATAATTTCTCCAGCTTAAACAAAAGAGGTGGCATGCTTATGGTGGTGGATTCAACAACTGCTGTGGGTCTTGTTGAGAGAGGGGAGTCTCTTCCTGAGCTTCAGTAACGTTGTCAGTGTACCCGTACAGGTCTGGAACTACTTTGTTATTTTGGTTACTGCCACTGACTGGGGTTGTAACTTACTCATCTTGCACCCTCCCTTCCTTCTTCCTTTGCCCTCTCTGCCCCCCACCCCCGTCTATAAAAATGTAAGTAGATACCAGTTTTCAGGATTCATGTAAAATACTCATAAACCATCTTAGTACCTTTAGATGAGAGGAATGCTTTTTCAAAAACAAGGTTACTTCTGGTTGCCACAAACACAGAGTAACCTGACAAAGCCATGCAAAGGGTGTGTGTGTGTGTGCAAACATGGAGAAAGACAGACTTTCAAGAAATATTAGGTAGTATGTATGTGATTGCATATGTAAGCATGTATTTTTATGTGAAAACATTGAAGATACTTTGTATTTCTATAATGTTGTATGCCAATGGAACCTATTAAACATCACCCAGTATTAAAAAATAACTGTTTCTAGATTGAAGTGAAGCAATTGTTTAGGGATAAGAAATAGGGAAATAATTGCACAAAACCTGCAGTAGATAATTATAAGAACCTCATGCAGTTCTTTCCTGTTGTCATTTAGCCAAAAACAGTTGCCTAATCAAGCAGGAATCAGATTTTTGTTTTAAATGCTTAAATGAATTTCAGTTAATTTTGTTAAGTTTTTTCCCAGATGAGCATTTGAAAAATGCAGAAGAGATATGTGTTAGGGGTGAAGAGAGAAAGAAAATAAAGGAAATGAAGATACTTGTCACAGGTCTTAAAATCTGTCTTCAGAATACTTTTATATTAATGTAAAACATAACCTTACTGATCAAGAAAATACTGAAGGTGCTCTGTAATTAAAAATAGCACTTTCAGAATGTGTGTTTAGTGGTGAAGTCCCAGAATTTTTCTCCATATGCTGTAATGTAATCAGGGAAATTCACCTGCAAGTAACAGGTGAAAATCTTAATGATGTAAGAGTAGCTTGACTAGCCTAAGGGGAAAAAAAGCATTGTGCTTCCTTCTTAAGATATGACATAAGCAATGGTCTTTCCAGTGCATTAAAAAAAAAAAAAATCCAGAGCAGATCGTAAAGGCTTCACCGGGGAGGAAAGAATTGCACATTACACATTCAGTAGTCTTAAAACAGTAATTGGAGAGGGTGCATTTTAAGTTTCTACTAACATCTCCTTTATAAGTTTCCAAAACCCATGTTGCACCAAAAATTTTAAGACCATAGCAGGAACAGAGGACTGCTAGTCACAAAAATCCCAAAATAATGAGTAGGAATTCATTCTTACAGTGCATCAGGGCCTGTTTGTCATCTCCCATAGGAAACATACACTCATGGCTGCGTTTGTCTTTATGGTACTGCACAGGTGTCTGTTTTCTTTTTCCTTGGATGTGGCAGGGTTTCTATTTGCACAATGCAGCTGCAAGAAGTGGTGACAGTCAAGTGGGTTTTCCTTGGAAAAGCGGTATTTTCACACACAGAGGGGAGCAGTTGTAGAGAGACTAACTTCTCTTGTTTCCCTGTTGGGAGCTGCAAAGCAAGACCTGTAGTTAGACGCTGTCTTCTTTCCAGCTCTCTGTTCGCACTGGTTGCAAAAGTGTAGGGCAGGGACTAATCCTCTTGGAATGCAGCAATTATCACTAAATAAGTATTAAGTGCTGCATTCCAAGGGGATTAGCACAGTCGGACCCAATTACAGCAAAGTGAAGCTTCACTGTAAGGCACTACATTGCATTGAAATGCAGTGAAGCAATGTAGGGCTGTCCGTCTGCAACATTTTCCCAATGAAAGTTATGGGCTTACACGCTGTAAACAGCGGACTTTTTCTTTTCAGTCTACTAAGTCTACTGCGCGAATGGTGTGCCTTGCTGGAGGCTACAGCTTGCTCACCAGAGGAAATTGTTGCTTATTTAATGCCCATTATCTTTGTGTGAACATCTCCAAAAAAGATTTTGATGCTTGTTGAGTTGGTTCTGGCACTACAGCTGTCACTCCCTGCTGGATCAGGGGCAAGACTCCGCAGTCTGTCTGGATTCTCCCGTCTCTAAAGTTTGCCAGCTCCTCCGTCAGGTGATGTAGGTATTAATTTTGCCTGCAAGTACTGACTGTATCAAATAGGCTTAGAAGAACTTTCAATAACTGACCTGTTCTCAGTCCCAGCAGGCTGCGGTGATGATTACAGGCAAGCTCTCTGTGGTAGCAATGCATGAGCCAGAGGGCAGTGTGTAGTTATTTTTTTAATCCTGAGCTTGACTGTGGTGTGGATTTGTTTTTTAGTTTTCATTTATTTCCTGTTAAAACTGCAAACTCTGCTTTTTTTTTTTTTTTATAGCACAGTCAAAGCATAACCAGTAAGCATGAAAAGGGGATGCTTCTGGGGATGAATCAGCCCCTTGCATTAGAGCTGTTCCAGGATTTCTTGTGTCCAGAGAAAGAATGGCATGTTGATGCACAGAACCAATTGAATGCGTACCTTGTCTATTTTATGAAAGATGTTATCCGTACAGATAATGAGCTGCACCTTAACCAGTGTTAAACACAACTGAGTTGTACTTGGGGACCACTTCAATTCCCTGACCCATTCTGTTTCGGGAACCATAGATCAAATCTTGCAGTCTTCCCAGTGCAGGTAATTTTTGAAATGCACTTTCCTCCGCCCGTATGTTTAGATAAAGAGTCAAGTTTAGCTGAGAGCTTTTCTTAACCCAGCAGGGAGGGTTTTATGTCTCCACTGTGGCCTTGTGTGTATTGAGAAAAATAGCTGCTGGTTCAGCTGAACTGGTGTTGGCATTCATTTCTGGTCCAGTGTTAACAAAATTCTTATGATATGACTGAAGTGAGTAAACTGAAACATCAGAATGGTTTAAACTGTTGGTAAAAATGCATGCACAAGATTGCCTAATGCACAACATGGGCAGGAGATGCCACAGTTTTTACTGTGCTATGTAGTTCGTAGAGATGCAGAGACCAAATAGGCTGAAAAGAAGGCGACACTGTAAGAAAACCATTCCTCATTGTGTAATTGCAAGCTGTATGAAAACAGAAAAGCTTTTTCCTAGAGAAGAGCCCACTTCCCCTTTATCTTTTTCTGTAATCTTCAACTGCATGTGATTTGCATCTCCCATGCTGTGCTCCTTGTGAGAATAACTCATAATACAAGCATGATTGCTCTTTTGTATCCTTTCATTGTATTTAGATTATAATGATACGCTTCCCTTGTTTCAAAAGCTGAGGGATGGGGAGGAGATAATTTCTAGGGGCACTCTCATGCAAAGGCTTTTTTTCACTACCCACACTTCTAAATGAAGTCCATATACTCTATTTCTCTGACCTTTCCCTATATAGACATCAAAACACACTGGCCCAACTGCTGTTCTCCCAGTGTGCCTACTGTTGCCATTAATCTCCCTTTCTTACACAGCTCTTCATTCCTTTTCCTTACCTTTGGCCTCAACTCTTTATTCAAAGTGATAATTTGCTGGCTTTCTGCCTGAGGGAGAAGCTATGATCAATAACAGGAGGAGACAGAGGTCAGCAGAATAGTGATGAGCAGTGCCATTTGCTCCTCTGAAAATACTGTTACCCAAAAATATCAATAACTAGTATGGTATTATTTTAGCTTTTGGATAAGGAGTCAGTGAGATTTAGACAGCATGCGGTGGGAGCAGGGGTCTTTTTCCTCTTGCCAGCTCCTGATGTCAGCCAGTCTTCTCTTACATGGGGACGTGGACAGAAGGGCTTTATCTGGCTTGTAGTGAAATACAGACTGTGTACACGAGCACAGCCATTTCTGGGACTGTGACACCTCTTTCAGCTCCAATGCATGGTGGCTCTCATGAGCTGTGCTTTGCTTGCTGCCTGGCAGTGGCTCAGAGCCCATCTCCAGCCTTTCCTTGCAGCTTTTGGGGGGGTAGAAGCGCCACAAAGGAAACCTTCTGCAAGGCTGGGTGAGAGCAGTCTCAGCAGTGCTGTTTAGGCATCACAGAATGGCATGCAGTGCTAGCTTTTGGGCACTGGAGTAGTACTAGTGTCTAATAATTTTAGTATTGACTGGCACAATATATAATAATTATTAAATAAAAAGATGATACGGCTTTATCAATGTATTAGCTTTCGTTACTTCAGACAGCAAGTGATTAATTTCTTGGTCTTCTTCCAAGAACTTCAATTTACTTTGCTTTCAAAAGACTGTAAATCCTTGCTACTTATATGCACAATAACTCTCACCCTGCCAGTGATATCTCACCAGTCCTGTTCCCATACCTGCTGGGGATGCATAGTCTTCTTTCTTTTCTAAGAATTAGAAATGAAAAAAAACCCCAACCCTATTCACTGATACTTGTGCTTCCTCCCAGCCTAAGCTCGGATCCTGAAGTGTATTAATAATATTACTGTTGTAAACATCCAGCAATCTTGTGTTGAGCCACTTGTGTTTTGATGGGAAGAAGGCTGAGGTTTTGAGTTTAAGGTGTATTTAAGTATTGTTTCCAAGCTTTTCTAATTCACAGTTGTGTAAAAGGTACTCTTTATTTCTGTTAATAGAAGACAAATTTTTTATTTGTTCACGTTTGAAAAAAGCACAATAATGTGAGATTTCTTACAAAGTGAGAGTTGGCATCACTGTGTCAAGTGGTTTGAGTTTAATATAAATGCTCTAACGCTTTGCTGGAGAAATTACTGCTGTCCAGTATCTCCTTCTCAGGAAGATTTTTCTAAAACTTCAGATTTCACTTTTCTTAATTTCATTTCGTTATGCTGGGTTTCTTCTCCCCTCTGTTGCCCTAAATGAATCCTTTTATTAGCTGCTGCTTAATAATACAATGAGAAACGTTGAGGACGTACCCCTAATGACACCCTGGCTCTGCCCTTTCTTTTCCTCATGCATTTAAAAATTCTGTGGTGGTTGGTTTGTTTTTTGTGTTTAATAAAGGAAACCAATGCACCAAAAAAAACCCCCCAAACAATTCCAAAACCGAACAACTCCCAGGTGTCCCTGACTCCTTGTTCTCTTGAGTTCTAGTGCCTTGTTTTCCTTGTCTCCCTTAAGCTTTTATTGATAAAGAAATTAAGTCTTAACTGCCCCAGCTTTAGTAAGGCTAATTTGAAAAGCAAGGCAAGGTCCTTGGGTAAAAGCATACTGAAGTTACTTCATATTATTAACACAAATCGGTTTGTGTTTTTCCAGCTCATAGTGTGAGGCATTCTCCAGAGTGACATTTGCTGGGTTACTGCTAAAGTGTGCTTACTCCGTTGCCTGTGTGGTTATCCACCGCTGCCTACAGAGCGCTGCTTTAATACTGCCTGATTTGATCACTAGCTTGGCTTCGCAAGAAAACAAGCGTTGTGATTCTCCTGGCTCAGCCTGCTGCTCATCACCACCCCAACCACTTTTGACCTGGGGGGTCAACATCAATCCATTTAAACAAAGGAGGCTCAAATGTAACCTGTTCCTACTCGTGGTTTTGTGTAGCTAGCTGCAGTGATCTTATTAGTCCCTTCAGAGCAGCAGAAAAAATGGGGCATTTTCACTTTCGTGCTGGGCTGCTGGGTTAGTCAGTGTGTACACGTGCTACATGGGGCTGTGTGCCCAGCTGTATGACCTCTCAGGGGCAGGGGTGGGAGAGCCAAAGAGATGGTAGGGGCTTAGGGCAATGTGGGAGGCACTGCAGTCATGGTGCTGGACAGAGAACGTGGACCTGCAGGAAACTAGGCTTCGCCAGCGCAGCTGCTGGGCCGACCTGCTTGGTTTTGTGGCACTCTGAGGACCGTGTTAGTGGGCGAGCCTACAGTGTGGGGCTGAAAAGCCCTGTTAGCTCCCAGACCCCAGCCACCTTCAGACCATGCGTTCTGCTCCTGGGATGTGACTGACTGTGTCGGGATCCGTCATCAGAGGACAGCTTCAAACAGTAAGAAGGTTGAATTTGTGGCCCACTCAGTGGGTAGGAGTGGCGTACGTTGATAGAGGCAGCAAAGCTTTCTGTTTCAAGCCAAGCAAGAAGATGCACGCTGTGCTCTTCTGCAGAGATGACACAGGCCCTCCCCGCTATGGGCTGCAGTGGCCTGGAGGACAAAATGGCTCTAGAGCTCTGCACGCACTGAGACACTTTCGAAATACAAAGATGTGGTGTGTTCACATCAAAAGGCACCTCCATTTCACAGGTACAACTGAAGTCAGCCAGGCAGGGCCAGCTGCGCTGCTGTGTTGCATCCCGTGGACACTGTCTGCAAGGGTGGGCAGAGTCCACTGATGCCAGCCACCCCGCAGCCCTGAGAGTGCAGTCACGTTGGGTTGCTCACGGTAAGGCCACATTTCAATTAGATTTAGAAATGAACTTTATATCTTTACCAGTTTAGCCAGCTACTTGCTCAAGAGTGACTATAACTTACCACGTTAAACTTCTTTTTGTGCCATACTGCACACTGGACATTGTTATATGGTATCCCTTTTGAAGTCAGGCCAAATTTGATATCATATATACTTTCTAGGCACCTTATAAAAGACCAGCAGCTGCTGACTGGGATCTCCTAGGAACTGTCAGATAAATTGGGGGGAAAAAGACCCAACAAAAACCACCTTGCAAAGAGGAAAAGAAAGAAAAAATACAAAAGGAAACCCCGAGCATCAATACCAAGAACGTAAACCCCAGACCTCAGAGGCTGCTTGGCTGCGAGGCAGAGGAAGACGCGTGCTTCGGCGCCGGCGCAGCTGCTGGCAGGTGGACTCAGAAAGCCCTCATAGGAGGTGAGCTTCCTGCGGGGGCTGGCAGACGAGACCAGCCCGCGGAGGCGCCTCTTCTCCTCCTCGCCCTGCGCCTGTGTCCTCCTGCCTCCCCAGCAACGCCCGGGTGAGCAAGATGAAGTGGAGGAGCATCGCCATCTTTGCCACCCTGCAGGCACAGCTCCCGGTCACAGGTAAGGCAGGCTTTTGATTCACGAGCAGCTGTTTTAAAGCTCTTTTGAGGAAAGCGCTTTGTTTCTGTGGTGGATTCACCACCATTTTGGTAGCAGGAGGGTATCTGCATGAGGGCCTCAACCATGTCTGTCTTCCTAATCGTGGCTGGAACAGTGGCCGCGTGTGAAACAGAGGTGCCTTTTGATGTGAACACACCACATCTTTGTATTTCGAAAGAGTCTCAGTATGTGCAGAGCTCTGGAGCCGTTTTGTCCGCCAAGCCACTGCAGTCCATAGGGAGGAGGGCCTGTGTCATCTCTGCAGAAGAGCACAGTGTGCATCTTCGTGCTTGGCTTGAAACACATAGCTTTGCAGCCTCTNAACCACGTCTGTCTTCCTAATCGTGGCTGGAACAGTGGCCGCGTGTGAAACAGAGGTGCCTTTTGATGTGAACACACCACATCTTTGTATTTCGAAAGAGTCTCAGTATGTGCAGAGCTCTGGAGCCGTTTTGTCCGCCAAGCCACTGCAGTCCGTAGGGAGGAGGGCCTGTGTCATCTCTGCAGGAGAGCACAGTGTGCATCTTCGTGCTTGGCTTGAAACACATAGCTTTGCAGCCTCTATCAGTGTACGCCACTCCTACCCATCATGGCTGGAACAGTGGCCGCCAGTGGACAGGGCAGCAGGACTCGTTGTGTTGACCTGCCCTGCTGTAAAGAGACCCTCTGGTGGGCTCGGCGGGGGAGGCGAGGACAGCTGTTGTGTTCGCGCGACTGCCTCGTGTCCTGCCACAGCTGAACAACAACTCATCATTAAGTAAGGTGCTCAGCCCTCACCCGGGAGGCTTTGCTTGGGATTTAAAAGGAGCAGTTTGATGCAGTAATGAAAATGTAGTCACTTGCAGTAATCTGCACAAGTGGGGCTTTTAATTTCGTTAGGTAAAATTAGATCAGTGTTGCTCATAATGGCACGTTGGGTGGTTGGTTTGCAGTAAACAGCATACCTGGCAGGCTGGAAATAGGGGGGTGTAGGGGATGAGAAAAAGGCTAGAGTCCTTCTTTTCATGTCTCTGCCTTCATGCTTGTCTCTGCACACAGTGTTAAATTAAGTCATTTTTACTTGTATATGTTTACTCACGGTTGTGTATATGCTGGCCTCAGTTGGGCAGAAAGGGAAGCAGCTTTGGCATGCACAAATCTTCAAAAGTCACATTAACTTGGGGAGAGAGGAATGTATTGCTTAGTAGATCAAGAGAGTAGGAAAATTTACATCCAGAGAAGGCCTCAGCCGAGGCCTGAGTTCGGAGACGTCAGTCAATGCTAGTAGGCCACGTTTGAGTATCTGTTAAAGCAAAATCCACTGGAAAAGTTTTCCCCACAACGTATGCCCTAACTGTGCTTCGCAAACACACCACCCTTATGCGGAAGAGCTTTGGCAACTGCCACAGACTTTTTATTATAAAGTTTTCTGGAGATTAGAGAAGGGTTTTGCAGCTGCCTGCTAACACTGTGGGACCAGTTCTAGTAACTTGTGGTGGTTATGTTTCAGGAGGATTTTAAGCAGTCAGACGCTCTGTGGTAGGCATGCCTTCTGTTCATCCCCCATCCAACCTCTGGGGCCTCTCTCCCTTTCTGATACCAAAATATGATACTACACTTAGGTGTGGTACTTCTACACGTTGCTGTGTATCCATAGACATGTATAGGGCTATAAAGGTATGGAAATTACTTTAGCTCAAAATGCATCCACAAAAAAACTCTTTGCATTTTCTCCTTTTAATCTGTCACGAGATATCAGTAGTTCAGGCTCCTATTTGCACATTTTTAGCAGAAAACTTTTATTCGAAAATATGTAATACAGTTTGCAGATGGGTAAAGCTAGCCCTCTAAGGGTCTCTGGTGCAAAACTCTTAGGGGTATTCACACTTACAAAGAATACATGGGATGAAATTTTGAACAGGCTACTGTTGCCATTGATTTGGAGATGTTGCCTGTGGATTTAAGGGGAAGTATTTTTGATTGGATACCTGTAATAGTTTGAAGAATAGCAGTATTTGGCTTAAGAGTATAGGTAGAATAAGAGAAATGTAGCACACTTGTTGCTACGTTACTGATGCAAAATACACAGTAACGAAAATGTAAGATCACCACGAATTTAGTACAAAGATGAGACCAAACAGATAGGTTTTTCAGCTCAGAGCTGTGAACAGAAGCAAAGATCTGCTGCTGCCTGGAGTGTTTTCAAGCCTTCTTAGAGTTAAGTGAACTTTTATTGTTTCATAAAACAAGCTCAGAGTGGACAGAGATTCAGTAAGCTGCACACCACCTTACCGCGAGTTCGTTCCACTTGACTATAGTGCTCTTGTGATTATTCTTCAAATGGTCAATTGAAAGATGTTACCAAGATTGGGACTGATAAACTTGCAAAGCCTTTCCTCTTGGTCTTTTGAGTACTGAAGTAAATATGTCAGGCATGAGAAAAAGTTGTTTTAAAATAAGTAATTCTAGAGATGGGCCACAAATTCTGATGCTGATTTTGCATTATTGACACCAGACCACAAGTTCCAGAATGCTCTAAACTTGACCTTTGAGTAATTAAAGAGGAAAGCCACACTTAGTTTTCCATGTTTACCCCTTCAAAGGTACAAAAGTGTACATCTGGAAGCTTAGCTGAGGTCTTGCTATAATCCTTCTGTTAAAAAGTGTGTAAAATAATTTTAATTTCTGCGCAGATTAGTTGTTTAATTGTGGTGTTTGTTGAGACATAAGAGTGTTAAAAGACTCCTTCCCAAATATCACAAGTAAAACAGCAAAAATCTTCATACAGTTTACAGAGCTTTTAGTCTAAATTACGCCAATCTTCAATGACCATAAAGCAGAACTGGGCAATATTGTAGAATTGCCTTTTTTTATTTTTTTAAGACAGATGAGATGACACTGATTTGTACAAATAAGCAACACATATGTATATAAAGATCTCTGCAAGAGATCTTCAAGGACAGCTGTTCCCTGTCTTTCACTTCTTCACAAACCACTTTTTTCAGAATCATCTGCTAAACAGAATATGACAGTGTCCTGTTTTTCACTAACTCCGCAGAAACTAAAACACGTTGGCCTTTGGCAGATATTACTTGCACAGCTTCTTTTCACAATACTTTGCTGCTGTGCATAACTACATCTTCTGCCCATCGGGTGCCGTGATGCCAGGAGCCTTTTTCTAATCAGTTTATGGACAGGAAGATAAAATGGGTCTCAGGGTTCGTTTGTTGACTCTTTTTCATCAGATGACTTAGCAGGTCCATGAATTACAAGTTTTGTAAACTAAAAGTTGTTTACAGGACTGTCAGGGAAACCCAAACAAGTAAATACAGTCTACCATCCCCCTGTCCTTATGCGCTCTCTCTTCAATTCTCCTAGCTGAATTATTGTTACACCTAGGGCATGGGGAAAAAAATCTGAAGGCTTAATTTTACATGTTTTATTTCTTTTTTCTCCTTGTTCACAATGGGCCATTAATAATTCATGGCAAAACCCCTGTGAACTGGCACATTAGCAAATGGAACAAAATGCAAGCAAATGTAGCCTTTCTTTGTAAAGGGACAGGTTTTGAGCTCTTGCAGTGCTATATTCAATTCTCTAATGCTTGTTATAGAGCAAGTGCTTTCTATCTGAACCCTCCAAGCAAAACTCCTGATGAGTGAAGTAACAAGTTAATGATTGCATTTCTTTCGGTTTTTCGTGTACGCTAGATAGGAAGTATAGGCAAAATAGAGAAAGCTGCCTGAAAATATATTTATATTTCTCTTGTGTAAGTGCGTCCTCCTTAAGTAAGACTATGTGGGTAAAAAGCCAAGGTGGGAGGGAAAATAGGAGGTTCACTAGTTACTTGAAGGGGACAAGAACCTGATTTATGAATGAGTGCTGATGTGAGGAATGCTTTTGACAGCTGTTTTCTGTTATTTGCACGAACTTGACTTATGACTAGTACCATAAGTAAACATGTACGCAATAAAAAAAGACCTATATCAAAATAAATGTTGTTTCCTAACTATCTCCAAACTTCAACCAAACTCCCTTTAAAAAAGAAAAAATTCTTGCTTGCACAAGTGCAGGTAAAAATCGAATCCCCCTCCCCTGCTCTAATTCATCATATATCTGAATGTGGAATCATAAGGTGCATCAGCTGTTCTGGCAAGAAAATAGAGTATGTTTTTTAGGGTGGTGTGAATGAAAGATGCAAATCATTAAAAATTTATCCTGTTAAACGTATCTGCTTTGTCCGTGTGAATGTCGTACGTGTGTAGTCGTATGCAAATTGTTGATTTTTCACTGTCCCGCTGATATGACTTCAGTCAACAGATAAATTAAAGTTTTGCTGATGTTTCTTTTTAGCATTAAGAAAACAATTTATGCTATTCCACAGTCTTTGAGATGCTGAAAGCTTGCAGAATTTTCTGAATTGCACTGTTGTATAATGTAATATTCTGAGACTGGGTTTGAATATTGTTTTCCTAATTAAATTCAGTTCTGCTCCTTTAAAAAAAGGCATTATATTTTTAGCTTTTAAAGTATGACAGTCCGAATTAGGTTTTTATTTTTTTTAGGAAAGCAATGAAGGCATTTAACTCCATTTTGTCCTATGCGACTGATTTTATAACTTCATATATAGCAGATAAAATGTGTAGACAAATTAAAAGCTTGGTTTGCAGTTCTTCAGTCTACTCACTCAAATGCATAGATCTTGATAAACAGTGGAAATGCATGTATTTAGCCACATACAATGGATATATCCATCTTTGAAAGTTAAACTTACCAATGTGCAGTTCTTTGACAATTTAGCTGTTAAAAATAGAAGCTGAAACATGTAGCTCCGAAGCCTCAGAGATCACAAGCACTGGCGTCTATGCAAGTTCAGTTTAAGGGATATAAGCCATGTCAATTTTTGAACCATATAGACTGGAAATATTTGAATCCAATCAAATTTCCTAAGACTAAACCATCGACCTTAGGAAGCCCTTTATATATTTTGTCCTTAATACTTTGTTACATGTCTGTCAAGTCTTATGAGAAGAACACCAGGTATGAAGTTTTCCATCTCCACGTCCTTTTGGTATGTGAGAGTATGTTCAACATTGTGCTTCTGGCAAGCAGGTTGTAAAGCCTGATGAAGTCCTCGTACTATTTGGCCTATTTCCTTCATGGGGTGTAATTGCAGTGAAAACTTCATCTATATCATGACTTTTCTGAGTAGCAGAACGTTTTTAAATTTGTTGTATTTTTAAGTGAAGGGGAAGCTGTAATGATAACGCAACTTGTTGAAAGCTCTGGTAATAGGGAGGTAAAATATATATCAAATTATGATTTGATGGAAGCTGACAAAGGAAAAACTTTGGAAAATTTTCAACAAATGGTAGCACAAACTGTAGTAGGGGACACTGAATAAGTCTAGAGAGTGGCTAGTTGTCAACACTTGCAGGGTTTTTAAGAAACCTCACTATATATGATTTACTTAAAATTCAAGATGTTGTTTTAGGTGAAAATCTTTCACCATAAATAAACTTTTCTAGTTTCCCAGTCAAGTTTTCTAGCTTGTAAAGGAAACCTTGAAAATGCAAGCCTGCATGGATCCAGAAACAGAGCAAACCAGCTATATAACCTGTCATTTATAATTTTTTTTTTTTAAGGCGATTGCTATTTTGGGGGGGTGATAGGCCAGCCTGCCTCAGGATGCTGCAATGCTCACAGTTGACAAGCACTGAAAATAGTTTCCTGGTCAAAAAGAACAGCACATCAAACATATAGGACCGGAGAACACTTAGAGAAGCTTTCCTTAGAGCACCAAAATTTGAATCATAAAAATGAATTAACAAATTTTATTATTAAAAAAAAAAAAGTCAAGGTAATGTACTGCAACACTTTCCTAATGGGATAAGATGTGATGTCCACGAAATTAATGCGGGAGTACTAATCTGGGTGGTGTTTTATTTCTTTTTAAGTAAGTGCACATTGGCCACTGAATAAAGGAAAGAGCTATGTGACTAAAAAACCCTTTTTCTGATTGTTCATCCAAATTTTACAATCGATTTGTTCCAGCCGAGACCATGGGTGTTTTGCATTCGTTTCGCTTAGAATGTTGCTGTCTTCGGCGTGACAGCCAAACCTGAAACAGAGCCAAATATTTATTAAAATGTTTCCTGAATATTTAATGCATAAGTATGCACTGTAAATTCATACCAATTTCCCATGGTGTGTATTTCTTCACAACGCAAACTGAGACTCAAGAGGGGCAAAACAGCCAAATGTCCAGTTAGTAACTATTAGATGGGTGAGAGCAAACCCTCGTACTTGCATAGATCTTGCAAGTGGATCGAGGTTCTTTATGCAGGTGCCTGTATGTAGGAGCAGGACTCAAACTAATTAGATGCTTTGTTTGCAAAACATTTATTTTGAATTAGTTAATACTGAAATTCAGCTCAAACTAAAAATTAACATACAATAATTTATTACTTGTCAGATCAATTTGAAGCAAGGGTTTGGTATAGTGTGACAATATCACTTTTTAAATACTTTCGGCAGCCGTCATTTCAGTGAAAGAGGTCAACTTCCTAACATTAGATACTGCGCGTTCCTAGTTATCAAACATTTGTTTTGTCATCCAGAGATAGCTGAATGGTTTGAATGATGTCTTTAAAAAATATACGTAAATTGGATTCCAGGGCTGGGACCTTGCAGCTCACAATTAATACCTTTGCAAAGAAAAAATTTAACTCGCATCATATTATACATTATAGCTGTATAATTACTATAATATTAGATAATTTTTTTTGGCTGCGTATCGGCAAGCTTCAGTCGGAGAACCCAACGTCAAATCTTTGATAGAAGTAATTTCTATGTCTATCTGCTATGTGTTGTTGCAATTTACATTGTTTCCCGTCGAGCCATGTAAAACCAATTGGCAAGAAAAAAGTCTTACCGGAATTATGTGAAGTCATCTCCCTCTTTTTCTCTCTCTCTGATGTGAATTTGCACCATATCATCACTTTGGGCTTTTATGTAAGTAAGGTAATTTCAGCAGCGCTTTCTGCAAGCATGCAGGTGCATTTCTGAAGATTGCAAAAGTAGAACAAAGTCTTGCAAGTTGTGTTAAGAATCATATCCTGAAGGAAGGAAGGCAGGATACAGAGAGAAATATTATATAATTGGTATAATATAAAAGAAGTCTACCTAAACTAAAGACAGTGTCTAAGAAGCAAGCAAATAATTCTGTGAGTTACTCTGAGTATAGTTGCTCTTTTCATAAAATTTTTCAAAGAATGNGTAGAACGAAGTCTTGCAAGTTGTGTTAAGAATCATATCCTGAAGGAAGGAAGGCAGGATACAGAGAGAAATATTATATAATTGGTATAATATAAAAGAAGTCTACCTAAACTAAAGACAGTGTCTAAGAAGCAAGCAAATAATTCTGTGAGTTACTCTGAGTATAGTTGCTCTTTTCATAAAATTTTTCAAAGAATGTTATTTCAATTGTACAGATTTCTTCTGAACAACTTGCTGCTAATTTTCAGGATTCGTTTGCTATTTTATGTTATTTTATGGTTTATTACCTGAAGGTATGACACCTGACTGAGGGAGTGTGCACAGATGAACTCATTCTAAAAGTTTTAGTCATTATAGCTTAGAATCTGTTAAGGGAATTGGTAATAAAAGATTTTCAGCAGATGTGTATAGGAGTGGTGCTGTGTGAAGCAATGTAAGTATGCATTTTTCTGTTTGATTTTTTTAATTATAACTTTTTATTTGCATATTTCTTAGGAAATGCAAAAATTCTTGCTATTAATACTGGTTCAGCATATAAATAGTCTGTTGGGATTTGAAGAGTTACAAATGGAACACAACCACATTAATCCATGTGATATTTAACTGACTTTGGAGGCTTAAACTAGTGATAGATTTGACCTCATGCTTGTTTGTTATCTGCAATTTTTTCTTCTCATTTACCCGTATCATACTCTTCATTAGTAATAGGCTTCTAGTTCTTTCACTCACTCTCTGGACATGTAAATTCTCTGCATAAGTTTTGCTGGAGGGTTACTCTGATGACTAAAGTATAAGAATTAAGTCTTTGCAGGTGGTAAACTTAAAGAGAATTGGTGAAAATAAATGAGATAGACTTACTATTTTCAACAACCATCCTCTGATTTCCCTTTGCCTGAGAAGAAAAGGGAGTAATACCCCATAACAAGTTACCTAATTTTTACCTTCTTGAAAGTATTGATCTTTTAAATGTAAAACTGAGCATTTGTGTTTTTAAAAGCGTTGACTATACCTAGCGGACCAGAGCAGATAAGCAGGGTTAACCCATATGGATTTCAAGCTAGAAGGTCAAATATCATTCCAGTTACTTTTAAAAAATGAGCACCTAATATATGCAATAAAGGCTTTCTGGAATTTAGCTTCTCAGAATAAGCATCTAAAATGGAAAGAAAAAGTATCTCTAAATCTCTTTCCATAAAATTAGTTCTAATTATGCTTTCAGTAGGAACCGGTCTCACTCCTGTTTGAGTAGGGACGTGATGGGAGCTTTGCCTACGCATGCACACCACACTGTACGTGAGCAGAATTGTGCAGTGAATACTAGCTCCTGCAGCACGGTACTGTAACCTGTTGCATGTGGGTCAAGGCACAGATTGGCGGTTGTGGACTGCCGTTGAGCCATAAAATGCACTCACTTGGAAGCCCAAACCACTGCATGGAATGATTGCTTTTTCATCCCCAATTTTGGCAGATGGCATCTACTTTCTGCATCAAGCTCAATACAATTTGCGGAGAATATGGATTTCTTTTTCCTTGCAAATTAGGAATAATTTTATTGAAAATAGTGCAACATTGTCCATTTCCTGTATACAGAAGGCTCGCGAGTGAACTTGGAGTAATTTATTTTAAGGCAGCTACCTCCCAGATGATTAGCAATGCTGTCTTAGGTGTGATCTAAAGTTCTGATGAAGTCTGCTTGTAACTTCAAAATTATGGTCCATTCCCAAAAGTTTGAAAAAAAACCCCTACAGATCTTGAAGAGTTTTGTTTTTTTTGCAAGATCCTTGTCTCAAATATAATGAAATGTGAAAATTTATGCATATTGGGTTCGTTACATAACTGGCTTTTTCTAAGAGCAAATTTTGATCACACCTCAGAGTTTCTCCTTGATCCGAATGTTGAAAAAACAGGCGATTCTCACAAAATTACTTCTCTCTAGAAGAAGCAGCTTTAATTTACCGTGTTTTGAATTCTGTATTAAATTCAGATGTCTCTAGTATTAATGTGAAATAGACAGCATTAGAATTTTCCCTCGCCTGCATCTAAATTAATGTCTTTTCTTCTAATAACTCAGATGTTATTTTACTACTTGTCTCAAAACCCAGCAGCGCTATAAAGCATTTGTTGCTGCTGTTAGCTATGTCTCTTCTGATGGAAAAATAGCAGCAGATTTTCAGGCTTGAGGCAATTTTTTTCTTTTTTTCTTTTTTATAACTCTCTTAAAGAACTTACAGATATGAACCTTCAGCCCTATCTTATTGTAACATCTTTTCCAAGGTGTTTTTATCTGATTTTATCTTTCTCAGCTGCAAAGAAATAGCTAACAGGTTTGCCCCCTTTCCCTCTTGCTCTTCTTTTTACATCTTGGGCCAAATGTCTATTTGTTAGACACAAAGGCTTTAGCAGAACGAATATCAGGTTTAAAATAGAACTTAAAGGAAAGCAACTTTCTGCAAAACTTTGCAAGATATTTTTTCGCCCAAGTTTTCCACTGGGGTAAACCAAACCCTTCCAAAGTATTTTTGTGAGATACTAAACAAAGTCTGTGAGCAATTACTGTTCTGTGTTTGGGAAGAGGGAAATCCAGATTCAAGCCCTTATTCTGTCTGACTCAGAGCAAGAGCTTCAACAGGACTCCCACGTGCTAAGCTGTTTGAGAGACACTCACTGATTTTGGTGGAAAATTCTAATGGGAATCTAGAAATGTTCCCTAATTAACATGCCATCAGAATTTATAATGGGCAGTGTTTCTGATGAACGAGTGTTATCTCGATAAACCTATAAAATAACAAAAAAAAAAATCTCAACTTTGGTTGTATTTTATAGAGTCAGTTTAATCCTTTGCAGTCAATTAATGGAGTACGTGTATTTCTCTCCTGCAGAAGACTTAATGATGTTCTTGCCCACTTTGCAGAGCCTTATAGTAAGGGTCAGCGCTACAAAGTGGAATGCGTATCAAGGGTTTCCCCATCCACAATTTTTCCTTGCAAAAATTGTTGTGCTCTCTTTAGTAGCAACTGTGTTTCAACACGACCAGGATCTCTCAGCAGACTCCTGCGTGTGAGACTATCTGCAAAACAGGGCATAAAGGTAGGGCTGTTCTCTTATGCATGAGTATATACGAATAACATCAATATGAGAACTGATAATATATGCTTATATATTGATAATTCTGCCACTTTTGAACCAACATGTAATTACACAGGACTGGAAGATTTAGAAGAAGGTCCTAGGCTACTAAATTTTAAGGGTATGCAGGGATCTGAGGAAGTCAGCGACATGAAATATGATCAGAAAAGGCAACATGAGAAAGCCCAGCACATGCACTGACTCTTCTTGAAGAGAAGGACTATATGGATCCAGAAAGGAGGGCTTTGGGTGTTTAAAAAGATTTGGCAAGTGACTTCACCTCTAAATGTGCTGTCTGCGTGCTGTGACTGTAATGTGGGGACAGTATTTAATTTCTGTCAAACTTTTCGCTTCTAATTAGGTCACATCGGTGTTTTAGTAAATGCCGCTTATTTAAACATACCTATGCTAGCTTTAAATTAGCTGTCTTGTTTAGGCAGCTCCTCTGTGGTGTTGGCAAGATCTTTACTTTAGGCAAACTGCTCGGGCATTTACCAAACTGCTCAGCCAGATTTTTGCAGCTCACACAAAGATCTATTCTGAAGGAAATACACCGTTATTAGCTAGTTGAAAACCAATTTAGTGATGTTTTTGTGAGCTGCTGCCACCTCCATAATGACTGCAGTGTATACAAACGTTTTGGAAAGGAGACAGTTTCTCGTTCTGTGCCTTCGGGTTCAGTGGGGTCTTTGCCACTTTTGAAGCTTCAGAGTCAGACTATAATAAAAACACAGTAGCATTCAGCTTCATCCATATTTAAAGGTATCGTATACACAAGGAAAAGAATGCCTCTAAGTAGCTATACTATCTAGCTTTTATTTGTCAGTTCGCATGTATAAATGATTTTACAAAGTGGTTTTACTGAAGTCTGCTGTTAAATAGTGTTTTATTCCTAAAGCAGTAGTTTGTTTTGAGGTTTTCATTTTCAATGTTTTTCTGTTTAACTCCTCCTCATCTTATTTTGTCGTAGCTATGAATATTTTTAAAGTGTTGGGAAGATTGCTATTAAGATACGAAGAAAAATCGGTATGAATTGCACGTAAACTTTTTAAATTGGGAAATATGAATTTTGGGTTCTTGTCTGCAGGATTTGTAGATAATTCTGTCAATTCCCATCATCCTTACTGCGCTACAAAGTCTACCTCTTAGTGAAACAGGGCTACTTTTTGGACAAAGCCAGAAAATGGAAAAATGGGGTCACAGGTTTTGTACTTTTAGTTGTGGCTGATTTACTGTGTAACCTTTAGAAAGCCACCGGAATGCATGTAGGCTTTCCAATAACCCAGCGTCCAAGCTTAATCAAGATGTGCACTCTGTTAGCTGTTTTTGCTAACTTTAATTTGCTTATCAGGTTGTTGATACACAAATAACACACGTGGTCATGAAGACTATATGCTATTTTAGTATTTGATTAATCAACAAAGAGATTTATTTGCCCATTTCACAATGGTATGTTGAAACCAAGATCTATCAAGTGTCCTTTAGATCCTCCAGTATAATGTATTTTATACATAAGAAATTAAATTAGTGGCTGTGTCTAATTTGCTGCTACATTAACAGTGACCCTTACTGCTTACAGGACAGCCTTTGTTTGCACCGGGGAAAATGGCCAACCTTTTTCCTTCCCTCTCTTTAAAAAACCTTTATCATTCTGAATTCAATCAAACTGATGAGAGAAACAAAAAAGTAAAAGCTGAGTTATGGACATGCTGTTAGTCTTCCTGAAGTAGAGAGAGGGAGGAAAAAATAATGTCCTGTACAGACTCTGTGTTATTTCACACTTAAAAAGCATCTTGAGCTCTTTAGAAAATGTGTTCTAGAGCTGAAAAACATGTATTGCGCTCCATGCAATGCGTGCATGCTGTCACTGTTGATGCTGCTACAGCTCTTAATGTGTTTAAGCTGGTTGGTGTCCGAGTGTTATTGTTCAGAGACTGCAGTGTTTGGATTGCAAATATATTTGAACAATTATTCTAGCCACCTTTTACTCCAACGAGAACACCTGTGCTAGGATCTGATGATTGTCATGTCTAAATATCTCATTTGGACTAATTAAAACATACATTATTTTTAATGGAAATAGTTCTTGCTATTTCAGTAGATGTTGAAGTTCAGCTGTTAGCTGTCTGTCTTCCTGTAACTGCATGCTGCTTTTCTCACAGGTAGCTCCTGGCTACTGAGGACTTGCCCTATGCATTAACTATTAACCAGGCATCAAGGCAAGGACTTCCTTTGGGGACTGACTGCAGTTTATTTGCTCAGTGTACAGTAGCCTCTGTTGCCTCAGGCACCAAATACAGCACCTTGGTCTTGAACTCCCTGATCTTTGGCTTCTGAGAAGCGAAGTTGCCTGAGGGGAGCTATGCTTCAGCAGAGCTTTTGTTCAGGGGGTTTTGGCTTATACAGGGTAATGGCTGTAATGTGGCTTGGAAAATGCTCAGTGCATGGCACTTATCTGTTATCTGCATGGTATGTGGGAACCAGAGGGGTGTGAGCTTGCCTGAAAGCTACTTTGGATTTTTTTTTCCAATGCCTTTCAGTCTTGAGGTCTGGAGCTGAGAAGAGACTGGGGAAAGTGTGAAATATTTGGCAGTAGAACCCTAAAGGCAAGTAGCTCCTTGAATGGAATTTACATCTAACTCCTCAAAACATTGCCTCTTCGACATCTGTATGTAGCATGTAAAAGAACACCCACCTGCGTATTTGTGCAGAGGATTTGAGACAGGTGGTGATTGCTGTCTGAAACTCACTGGGAGGAGAGAGGATGAAATAAAAATGAGAGTGCACGTTAGAAAAAATAGCTATAACCTGATTCCTGAATTACTTTAGGGGGATCAGAAGAAGGATTCACACCATCTGAATAGTTTTGGCATAGGTTGTTCTTGGGGCAAAGCGGGTAGAAACTAAATTGTTACTTGGGAGCCGTTTGCGGAGTTCATAGAATGGACTTTTTCAGATGGCTGGCTGTAGAACCAAAAGACAGCTTGCCAAGGAGACCTTCCTCAGTCCTTTGTTCTTCTTTATGTATTTCAGAGGTACGTAAGAATACCCAATGTTTAATCAAGCATATTACGGACACTTACGCTATAGAAGTTAGTGGCTATGTACAAACACAGATGCTACTGACACTGCACAAGTGTATGCGCGGAGAGAGGGACGAAAATGTGTGGATGTGTTTGTAAGCACATGTTACAAGCAGACCTGTGCAAACACATTAAGTTCATGTGTGCTGTTTGGTATAGTAGCATGAAAATGTGTTTTGCTTCTGTTATTGAAGCTATTTTTAAATGTAGATTCAGTAAGGACCAAAGATGATCTTTAGCAAGTGTTTGTTCACTGCTATGTGTGTACATATCAAAATTACAAAATCTGCTGACAATCTTTCATCTTTTATCAGATAAACAGCAGTTTTCTGTGAGTAAGTGAAGTTCTACTGTTACATACACGCAGCCCAAAGTGGGGGAATAATGTTTTCTCAGCTGGTATCAGCAATAATAGAATATTTCTTTTTTAAGCTTGACGTTACTATTTCAAAGACAGTAAGTGCTGTTGCTGCTGGGACCTCCCGTGTTTCTGTCCTGCTTCCTTTCCCTTGCAGAGTACTACCTGGATTTCGTCTTTTATAAGCAAGAGGTGTGGGTATATCTTTCTAGTTATTTACCTTCCCACCCGTGACACATCTGAGGTTTGCTATGGTTTCCATAATAATAAAGACTGCTATTAAATGGTTTGAAGATCCAAACAGAAATTAGGAATTCCAGAAATGTGAGTTCATAAATACCTTTTAAAGTTTCATTATTTGTCTTTCTCTGACCGTACTATGTGTGTATCCCTGGATGTTCTCTTACACGCACACGTGTAACGTCTTGCGTGTGTCCAGTGCAAGACAGTCATTCCCAGGTGTCTTCCAACCTGACATGCTGAGCTTATAACCCAGTCTCTACTTGAAGTCACTTTTTGAATGAGCAACACAAACTTCTCTCCTTTGATGATCCATGTATGTGTTAAAGATTTGTCTGTCCCAATTCAACTTCCTAGTATGAAATTGCAATTTCAATATTTATTCTGTCAGCTAGTTTACAAGTGCCTTACCTTTTTTTAGGAGAAAGTCCTGTAAACCTTATTTGTTCTTATTTTTCATTCATCTTATTTATTCACTTGCTATTTTTTAACACAAATCTGAGATCACAGTAACTGACCAATTACCTTATCTAATCCACACAAGAGGTATAGTCTCAATAAGAACTGCTACAATTAAATGGAATATTTTAAGGTATATGTAAATTAGAATGGCATACAGGTCTTAACAAAACCACAGTTTGCCCTGATTTGTGAAGCATAATGTTAACATAATTGTTGAAAAACAAGATGAGATTCAGTACAGTTTTCTAATATAAGAAAAAGCATTGTGCGTGTGCCTGTCACCTTTTGGAATTACATTATTGGAAGTTAAGGGCTAGCAAACTTCCTGGCTTTAAAAATATTGAATTTGTTGAATAACAAGAGCCTGCTAAGAGTAACACCTTTGATATTATTTTTGAGAAATGTGTAATTTCCCTGCTGTAAGAAAGCTTTGAGAGAGAATAAAATTCTCTCATTCTCTCTGTATGGTCAGATTTGCTTTATTATCCCTGAAGGACAGACTGGGAAATGAAAATACGAAGAATCAAAACAGCTTTCCTCAAACCTTATAGCAGAAGAATTCAGAATAGAACTAAATAATTGTTACTGAGGATAAAATGATGATTTGATCTGCTCACTGGATTTTCTGATCTAGTGAAGTACATTCAATAAAGTATGTATTTTAGATGAGAAGAACATGTGAAAGTGGCTACGTAAGCAATTAATTTCTTCCTCTAAAGCTGCACCTATTCCTTCCTGTGATGTTTCTGTCTCCAATTATTTTTCTGTTTGCTGTGGAAGTAGGTTCTTTTAAATTATGGTTGGCTTCATGTGTCCCACTCTCTAGAATTTAATGCTATGTTTTAGTAGCAATTTATTTTTAGCAGTGAAAATAATAAAGGAAAAATAACTGGTTAAAAATACTGCTGTTTTAGAAGAATTTAAAAATGAAAGTAGAAAAAGGAATAGTACAGATCCTTTTAATGGAATTGTGAGACATAAATTCCCTCCCCCCCCCCCCCCCCC
>VZSC01007889.1:186944-293046 GCA_013398225.1 Steatornis caripensis
TATATTCCTTTCATATACAGGCTTTCTGAACTGTGTCAGTGGCCTGGGAAGAGCAATGGTAGTTGCAAACAAATTTAAAGTAAGGGCTTTTCACTATCCTTCTTGCCTGGATTCATCAAATGATAATAGACATGAATATGTTTAATTTCTGAGTTTTTATTGTTGATGACCTTTGTTACCCAGCTTACAAGAACATAATGCAGCTCTGTGTCGCGCAGGCTCTAAAACTTACATCGAACCTCAGTTTTCTGAATTGTAACATTTCTGAAGTCTCTAGCGTAGCAATAACTGCCTCTGCAGTTACCATTAAATACAAACAACTTGTCTGTTGAATTCAAAATGGAAAAAAGAACATAATGTTTTATTTCTATATTACTTCAATAAAATGATTTTATGACAGAAGATAACCAAAGAGTTGATCACAACCGTGGCAATTCTGTCAGCTCTGGAAAGGTGTTGATGTAATGATTTCTTAGAGAAGAAAGAAGTCAAGACAGGAAACCATTAACCAGCACCATACATGGACTTGGCTGTATGTATAAGACCGAGACATGCTGGGCTACAAGGAGAGAGACAAGTCTAATTCATTGTGCCATCTGATAAGGGAAGAGTAGGATGATGCTCTGAGATAAGGAAATATACCTTTGATATGTCTTTTTTGATCGTAGAGGCTTGTTCACATTGGCTTACTCCAAGGTGTAGCTCATTGCCACAATCACATTACTTCTGCAAGTGCAACACTGCTGGTGGGTGGATTTTCTGGGGTCATGGAAGGGCAGAGGCCTCAGTGCCATGCTGCTCAATGTGTGAGATGCTGCCTTCATACCCAGCATCATGTANTGCCACAATCGCATTACTTCTGCAAGTGCAACACTGCTAGTGGGTGGATTTTCTGGGGTCATGGAAGGGCAGAGGCCTCAGTGCCATGCTGCTCAATGTGTGAGATGCTGCCTTCATACCCAGCATCATGTATCAGAAACTAACTGTGTGAGTGTTGCACTTGGTGTACAAAATTAGTCTAGGTTGGCTACACCAGACTTGACCATTATTAGCACCTCAACAAGTATCAGTGTTGTGATATGAATGGGAAATCTCCTAAAAGCTTCACTGTAGGTGGGCTCTTTTGTGAAAGCAGACAGAAAGAAGCCACTGTGCAAAATCAGTCCAGTTATGCTGCAAAATCAGCTTTCTGATAGTTGTCATTACAGTGCAGCTAACACATTTTGGTCTTGCAGTGTAGACAGGACTGTGAATTGTGTCTTCACCTTGTCCCTGAATTATGTGATAGCCTTTGGTTTTGGTTGGGCTGTAACATGATTTGGGAATGTGGCTTGACACCATTTACACTGCAGAATAAACTGTTCCTAGCAGGGCTGAGCAGTTACCATCTCATGAGCACCTTCTCCTCCCCCAGTGTAGACTTTTTAATCTTTTAATGAATCAGCACTTGCTACTAATCGCATTATTTTCATTACTCTAATGATTTCTTAGAAATTTGGAGTGCTTCATAAGCAGTAATAGGTCCTCCCACTAGTCTTCTGAAGTAGTATGTTCCTATAATTTCTGTTCTAATGGGGTAAATCAAGGCACAGAATGGTTAATTGCCTTTCAGAAAGTTTCTGGCAAAGCCAGCAATAGAAATGCTGATTGCTTTAGCCATTAGCTATAGTATATTTCCATGTCTGAATTCATGATGGACTAATAGAATGGAAGACGATACTAGAACAGGCAAGAAACTATATACGCAAAAGATATTTCAGGACCCTTCATTACAAATTTTCAGCCAAAGCAAGAGGAAACTGTTTCATGTTGCCATTTGTGAATAAAACCAGTTATATAAATAGAAAAGCATGTTAAGATAAGAAAAGTATCTCTAAACAAGCTGTTGCAGCAAGAATGAAAAGGGGTGGAAGATAAATGCAGTGCTGAAGCATGTAGTAGATGAGTTCTAAGATAGTCTACGTATCTTTACAATCACCAAACTAAAAATCATCAGCCAGCGCAAAATCTAACTGACAGACAATTAAGTGCCATGTTCAGCACGCAAAGGCCCAGACATAGCAGTATGACATAGAACATGGTTAGAATCCATTCAGTGCTTCATAACAGGATGCTGAGGAGTCCAAAAGGACAACTGCAAAGAAACGTGGAGATAAGGAGTGAATGGGATTCATCAGTTAGCAT
The DNA here is from genome assembly GCA_013398225.1 of Steatornis caripensis. Classification (NCBI taxonomy): domain Eukaryota; kingdom Metazoa; phylum Chordata; class Aves; order Caprimulgiformes; family Steatornithidae; genus Steatornis; species Steatornis caripensis. Next base: position 189,129 of record VZSC01007889.1, read on the forward strand.
TTAGGTTAAGATAGGAAGGGCATTGGGAAGGAGAAGTCCTACCTGATATCAGAAACAAGATTTGAGACTGGTTGATAAAAAGATAACATCTTTCTGTGATACTTCCCTTGTTACTGGGAATGCTAAAGATGTGCTGGAAACCACAAGAGTAAGGCAGCAGGATTTCTCTTAAGCAACCGTCTGTTGCAAAAAAGCCAAGTTGAGTTTTCCTTGAAAGAGTGGACATCAACAGCTGACATTAGAAGGGGGTCAAGATGAAAATAACCACCAAAAACCCTGCCATTAATGTGGTGTTCTGTAGAAAAGTGACAGATTGTTGTGTTATGGCTGGAAGGAAAAATTCTTTGCTTTGAGTCTGTTTTTCTCTTGAAATGGCAATACTGCAACTGCTGTATTAAATTAAAGGCTTCAGTGGAAGGGAAGTGTATCAATCCACCTTCTTGATTTGTTTCTTATTTCTGGCAACATTTTAATAGAGAAGTACATTTTGTTTCAAGCAAAATACATATGAAAAGCAGTAATAAGGTCTTGAGTTCCCCGGGGGTTCCTAGGACACTGGATAAAGTGGTTGTGTCAACTCAGATGTCCTAGGATTAGCGCTGGATAGCAAACCCTCAGCAAAGCTGCTACTGGTCTTTGCAAAGCCGCAGGATGAAGAACATTTGACTACCTCAAAACGTTGGCATCTGTAACTGAAAAAGTATGTAAAATTAAAACAGTAGGGGTTTTCCAAGGTGTTGAGAAGAAGTGAGGAGAGTGGGAGGCAGAGGAGCCGCGATAAATTTTCTCTGGGCACTGAGGCCGAAAAAGTTTTGAATTCTTCCCCTTTATACTTGCCAGGCTAAGTTAATGGCAAGAACCAGAGGGGCTTTCAGGAAGGCTCTGCGTGGGTGTAGAAAATGAAAACATGGTAAGGCCTACAAATTCCTACAACAAATAAGTTCAATAATGTCACAAGGTCTGAAGTTGTGATATTAATGTCCCTCTTATATAGGAGAACCGCGGTGCCTCTCACACTGCTGAGTGTCATATGACGCTGCCACATACCTTTCCTATTTGCAGTGATTTTGGATCCAGGACTGTCACTGATCTGCCATGTGAACTTCAAACAGCTGCTGCCTCCTCCTCTGCCTGTGCCCCTTACCAGCCTTTGTTACTTGTTTACTTGGATTCTGGTGGTATCACACCTCATACCGTCCAAAAATTAATGCACTAATTGAAGCTAAGATTAAAGAGAAACACAAGTCTTTGCAGGGCTGAGGTACGTGCAGCCTCCTGGGGACAACTGTTGCATTTAAGCAGGTACACCTGTGACACCACAAACAGTATCATCCAAAACTGAAATGATTGAGGACGGGGACTCTCAAGACTATTTAATGATTTATAATAGCAATTAAGTCTTGCTGTTATCATTTTATGGGCACTGAACACTCATCAATGTGCAAAACATTACCCCCATAGTAAAGCAGGTTGCTATTGGAAGTTTCATGTGAAGGTCAACTGAATAGCTGAGTCCCTCTTTCAAAAGCCTCTAGGTAGTTTAAAGCAAGAGAGCTCAATATGTCTGTTGTTTTGGTTTTGGTTTTTATTTTAAATTTTCTGTCCGTCTCCAGAGACAGTGCTGTTTTCTTGCAAGACCATCTTAGAAACTACGTCTCTTCATAGCTGACTTGTTTAGGGCCAGAGAGACCTTTCAACACTGAGGCCAACCCCTTTTGTTTTCAGTGTCTTTTGTGCACGGTCTCCGAAATACATGTTTCGGGCTACTTTCCCCTCAACTCAGCAGAAAATGTTAGCACTGCTGATCTCTATGACAGAGCAATGGGTGACAAACTGCCTTGTCATTTCAATCAAAGCCACCCACACTTGTCATTAGATTTATCCAGGGTTAAACCGTTCATTACGCACCAGGCTGGGCTGCCCGGGGTAGCTGTTTTTCTTAATCTCTTGTCATAACTGTTGTAGGTTGGAGGCGGGAATGAAAGCACCTGCTGGCTGAAGTGACAGCTTTATTCTAGGAGCTGGGGACTCTGCTGAAAGGAAAAACAAATGGGGACACAAATCACTGGGTATGCAGCTCAGTAGGATAATGCATTTTGTTGAATTAAGAGTTTGTTTAAAAGAAATTATATAGCAGTCCTCATCTCCCCCTGCTTCCTATATACCCTACTTCTTGCACATGTTTTTCTATGTTCCTCTTGTTTTCTTCTCCCACATGAAACTGCTTTTTAGGGTTGGTGGTTTTTGGTTTTTTTTTTGCTGAGAGACTTTGCTGTTTTAATTGGACTATATTCAACAAAACTCGTTACCAATTTGCGTGCAAGGTTTTGTTTAAAAATGCAAATAGGTAAGAAAAGATGATGTAGACCCAGCTGGTATAATCCATTTCACGTTGTACCCACACAACTCCAAATGCATTTTAATTTTGTCATCTTATGTCTCAGCGTGTTAACTGTCTCTGGATTGTAAACTTATTTTTCATCATCTTGTCTCTACAGTGTTAGGGTAATACAGTTCAGTGCCTTATCTCTTGGAAGTGGAAATCTTGTTTTGAGTCTAATACTGATTTGCTTTGCCTCCCACTTACCCTACAGCTAAGTGGAAATAAAGATTATTTTTTGTATTTATTTTTTTTTCATGAAGAACCACGCTGTTTGCACTAAAAAGCCCAGCTATACCCCTGGGAGAATGCTACTCCCTGAGTAGCTAAGGGAGAAAGGAATAATTAGATTCCCTGCCTGCCCCCCAGCTGCTGGAAATAAAATGGCTGTATTTGAGTTACTCTGAATAAACACTCTACATTAGACTTTTTGATCTGATAAAATTTACTGCAGGTGCGTTAGACCTTTGATTGAATTTTCATAGGATGTTCAAGTGCTAGCTATAGTGAACATGTGGGGTTTTTTATAACTTAAACGACCTAGATTCTGGCAATACTGCCAACTATTTGTTGCTACTGGATAACTTTTGATGACTCGAACATCCTAAGCAATTTCAGTGACCCAAGCTTTAAAACAATATAACCTGTTACAGAATGCTTTCTTATTTGCTCCTAGTTTGGCCAACCCCATGTAGATAAAAGAACTATTTAAGGTAATCAATATATGTAATTATATATTATAGTATAGTTATATATTATACTTGTATCTTAGATTATATTTAGTATGTATTATTGGTGTATATATAATATCTTAATATACTGCATGCTAAAATTAAATATATTCTAATATTGTTGAAGCTTTTCCAAAAGAATATAGCATGCACCTCAAAGTTGTGCTCCAGGGCAAGTCTTTATGATTGTGGCCATTAAAATAAGGACCTCTCTTATTATGGAAAAGCAACATTAGTCAGCTGACATGCATCTTTTCCCTCAGCGCTCTGAACGACAGGACTCTTAACCAGCCAAGTTTCTTTCTGTATGTAGAAGTACAGCAAGTAGACTGGAATAGTTTTTAGGAACTGCCTAAAATTTTTCTGTCAGGTACCTGGTTTGTTTAGATCCTAGTACAGCATGGCAGACGTAGGCAGGGTGGTTTTAGAGCTGTTTATTTCAGATGAGCTGTCAGGCACCTGTGTGTAACTCAGCCTGGTGTTGTAACTCCGGCACTTTGGACGTGCCTCCTCCTTCCACGTGCAGCATGCAAATGCTTTGGGGCCTCCAGTGGAAGGACAAACTGAGGCTGTGGAATACTGCTGCTGTGCAGGTGTCCTGCAAGAAGACAGGTCCAGGGTACCTGCAGAGGCACTAAGGAGAGCTAAGTGCAAAGAGAAATAGTTAACATCTGCTCTCTTTTACCAGGTGGGAGCTTGTGAAGACTATTAATGAAGCAGCAAAGAACAGAGTAACTCCAGAGGATTTATAGTGTGGTTGTCAAGAAAAGGGAAGCAGAAGCCATCCCATGCGAGGGGAGGCAGGATAGTTCTGAGATACAGTGGGTGTCATCAGACACCAATTAAATTGTTTATAAGTTAGTGGCAGGTGAATCTTTTGGCCCGATACTGTGAGAAGCTTGGACCTAGACCTTCCATTGGGATGCATAAAGGTCAGTGAGACCTTAATGGTTATGCAGAATCAGGCTGGTTGTTGTTACATGGGATTACGTGGTTACCAATGCCCTGTTTTGAGATGGATTGTAATTTATTACTGGATGATTTAGAATTGGAGAGCTTTTCTGTAAGATGTATGTGGAGTGGGAAGAACGGGGAAGATGAAAAGAAGGGGAAGAGAGAACCAGGCAAATATTCTGTAAGAGGTTCAACTACTTGCAGAGACAGCCAAGGTGGCAACAAAAGGGAAAGCATCAGAGGATAAGCAGCAAAGCATAAGATTAAAGGGAGAATCGTAGATACGATGGCCCAGTAGCTTAACCTTTATATCATCCTCCTCATGTTAGAAATTATCCTGGAAAGCCAAGCTGTGGTTCAGAGGCAAGATGCAATTCAAACACTGCTTTGATTGTGACCTCTAAGGCAAAGGTAGAAATGACCTTCCCAAAGTTTTGCTTACATAGATGAGGATGAGCACAGAATCCCAGCGAGAATTCTGGGTTCATCTCATAAGGATCGTGGCAGTTGAATCTCACAGAGCATGAAGCTGTGATAGCAGTACCTTCCTTGCAGGTAAGTACGTAGGTTTGGATAAACATATATGTTGTTTTTCTGAACTGTGCACACCAGAGTTTGTTTTCTTCCCTTTTAACACTTTCTTTCCTGAGGTATTTCAGTTATTCATGCGTTGGTTGTCTGTAAATAACCCTTACTATTCCTTCACTAACTGCTAAAATCGGGATTGAACCACTACAGGATCAGTTCTGCGTATGACTGAAGAACAGCGAATTTGCTGCTAATACTTCAGGAAGAGGAAGAGTAGTGATCAGTTACAAATCTGTTCACCTTGTATCTCAGTGAGCTGACATGCCTCAGGATAAATTCTATGGGAAAGACACAAGAAAGGAACATGGAAAGTAAGACAAAATTCAAAGTAGCTTTACCAAAGATTGATTATGAGGATAACTAAACCGATTACTCAGTAAAGGTTTATTACTTATCTTCGCATAGGAATGGGTGGTGGATTTATTTGGGTTCTTTTCCGTGGTGCTACGTGGAACAGAGAGGAGGGAGTTTAGTATAGGTATTGTAAAGGGTACAGTGAAGTGGCTTGCAAGAAAGTGTCAGTAGGGCATGTTGCAGGAGAAAATTTGGGTCTGAAGCGGTTTAAGAACTGATCTGGATGTTACTATTTAATATTGTATTTAATAACAGTGGTGGGAAAAGTAGGTGTGTGAATAAAATTTACTGATGGCACAAGATAGGAATGTGTCTTCAACACAGAAGCAGACTGTAATATCAGACAGGATTTTTTTGACTGATAATAGTACAGAGAGAATAGATGTGCTATGGGATTGTGTAACAAATTTCTGCCCTGCACCAGTTGGGCACATAGAGGAGGAGAAGGATTAGTATGTTGCTTTTGTGCGATATCATCAAAACTAGCAGTGAGAGAAGCCTTGTAAAAAGAGATGTGAGGATATATTAAAAGCTCTATCTGCCATAAACTGAAATAATATTTATGTCACTGCATAAAACACTAGTAAGACCAAATTTTGCACTTTGTTTCGATCACCCAAATAAAGAAATAACACAAGTGGAACAGGCATGGACAATAGCTGCTAGGAAGATGGGGGAAATGGAGATCCTGTTGTGCAGAGAAAAACCAATGGGCCTTAGCTTGCTGGTCTCCAGTAGAAGGTTGCTACCCTTTCTGCAACAAGTGCTTTCATAAACGCAGAAGAGAGAAGTTGAAGCACATTTCCTTTTCTCTGGTAGCATTGTCAGTTTAAAAGCTTTCTGCTTCTGTTCCAACCCTGTGCCCTGCCCTTGCCTGCAGGTAGCAGAGCCACCTGTGAGAGCCCGGAGGACCAAGGCCACGCAGCAGATGAAGAACAAGGCTAGTGATGGGGCAGCTTGGGGCCAAAGCGAGCAGGGGCAGCCACTTATTGAGATGGCATTGCCCTACAAAGATACAGGGGAAATCTAGTTTTATATTAAGCTAAAAAAAAAAAAAAAACAAACAAAATAAAAAAAACCCCCAAACCAAAACCTGCAACAAAAAAAAAAACCCAGAGCAAAATGAATTAGTGTAAAATTAATGTTTAATTAATTAACAATGGAAATTGGAAGACATTTTGTGTCCCTTAGAGCAACTCAGGTTCTCAGTCTGCCAAGGAGTAGGGGAATATTAAGCTGTGTACGTGCACCCACAGCAGTCTTAAAACAGAATGTGAACTGTGTTCGTGCACCTCTGGGATGGGATGATGGGAAGGCATTCTCAAGTTATTATGTGTAACTCATCCAATGAGTCCCATTTATCTTTGTAATTCAGGTATGTCAGAAATCTGGTGCTTGCCGCTTGAATGTGCCATCTTCTGCCTTGATAAAGAAGAGGAGATGACTGTTTGCTTTTTAAAACAAAAACAGGAAAGCGAAGCCTAGTGTTTCCCCCAGTTGAAGCCTATGGCCGGTTTAGCCTGGATTTCTGTGCCCTGCTCAGTGTTTCCCCTAGTGATTTTGGTTGGGCACATCAAGCATTCATTTACTTCTAATGTGATTTAAAAGGAAGTCATTAATAGTATCAAATATGAAACACTCAAGTATCATTATACAACAACATTGGATCCTGTTCCTTGAGCGTGCTGCTAAATTCAGAAGGGAGCAGGACAAGAGCCTTAGTCAAAACCAGTATATGTGAAATTTTTTTTTTCTGTATTCCTTTTCAGTGCTGAAGGCATAGTAAGTTTGCAGGAAAACATGGCTCTTGGAAGGAAGGTGATACACGAAAGATGGTAGCTTGGCTTTGTGTCAGAGTGCCTGAGATTGATGTTAATCCCTGCCTCGCTGTCTGCATAACTAAACTCAGTTCTGCAAAAAATACTTACCTGATTGTTTGCTACAGAACTGTCAATGTGTCATATTTTTGTCAAGTATCCTATGCTTCTGTTTTTGTTTACTTTTGAGTGCAATCTCATTATTTATATAACCCGACTTTGTTAAAGCACATAGGGTTGGCAGATCAGTGGCTCTGCTGTTTCCGCCACGTCCTACCTCAATTTGCTTGTACCTTGTCAGTAGCCGTATGCCTGCTGCCTCTACAATTTTTTCCTGGCCTTCTGTAGCAGGTGCATGAGTCCTCACTGAGTAGGTAGCTTTAGGAGTTGCTGAGTGCTTAATAATGGTCACCTGCACCATCTCTTCTTGACCTCATTGCACCCTGTGGCTTTTGATCTGAAACTTGCAGACATGCTGATGAGCTTGAAAGCTTTTCTGCAGTGGGGAGGAGTGTACTGGCAAAGACGCTGGCCATAAGACTTAGGTCGAAGAAAGTGTTGGTGACAAGAGCTGTTCGGTAAACATCTTTGAATGTCAGAGCATCACCAGGCTGTGACTCTGGGGCACAGTTTGGGCAGTGGAACATACGTAGCTACACTGTGCGGACTGAAAACAAGCAGAAGAAAAACCCATGTAGAGTCAGAAAGATGATGACTTCTGTGAACTGGTGCATTTCCGTGTGCGAGGCTGACTCCCGTGGGGTCCGCCGTTGCCTTTTATCGTAAACGGTAGCACGCAGCTGAGCTGGTGCTTGCCAGGCAGACCTAAGCCACAGAAAACTCAGTTTTGACTTTTCGGCAAACCAGTCAGGTCAAGTCTGCAGTCTGGGCCTCTGTCACTTGTCTTTTTCATTGAAGACTAGTGTTATGGTTCTGTGCAATAGAGATGAAGGTGGTAGTATATCCCAGACAAGATCCTTGTTGACTAAACCAGAAAAGTTTTAAAATAAAAGCTATTTCCTTGCCATTCTGTCGTTGAATTTTCTCCATCTGAAACTGCAAAGACTAAATTTAAAATTCGGGCTGTTATAAAGTTTCATGTATAATTGTAGTGAATTAAACTGACAAATGCTGAACTTCTAATACCAGTATAGCAAAGAAATGTTACTGAATCATACCAGAACAAGAGATCCCAAAATAGTGAGACTTAAAACTCTTTTCTGGAGTTAACTGGAAATCATTTATCTGTTTTGATTTTTTTTTCCCAAAAGAATTTTCTTATAACAGCCTGAAGATTCTTTGATTAGAGAAGACTAATTGTTCAATATTTTTAAAAAACCCAAAGCTTAATGAGAATTAAAAATGAAACGTTGCATGAAAACATACATGGTTTTATTTCTGCTTCTGGTATGTCAGGACACCAAACCAAAAAGATAACAAAAATATTTCTATTTTAATTTTTCAGAAAGTAAATGCTTGTAAGTTGTGATCTCCTCCGAACAGGTACTCTGAGCTGTTGTGCTCTATGAGCATTTAAGCAGAGCCTTTTCTTTTCTCTTTTTTTTTTTTTTGGTAACTCCATGGATCCATGGATACAAGTTAGCAGCATGAAGTATTAAAACTGTATTTTTGCCACTCTTTTTAGTGCTACAAGATCTTATATCTTTAAAATAAAAACAACTGCAGTGTTAGCAATGAAAACATAATTTTTATTTATAGCACATTGATAAATATGGCTTGAACTTTTTAGCATGCAAACTCAGCTAACAGTCTGGGGTGCCAGAAGGTGTGAACTTCCATCACTACAGTGACTTAGAGAACATATACCACACAGTGCACCAGCAGAAAATAATTCAGCTTTTCAGCTTTTTTGGGTGCGTTATGGAGTTAATCTCAAGATTGAAAAGGATGTTCAAGGCAATTAACTTACCGGTTTAAGTTAGAGCTTTGGATTGCCGCTTTGAGGAGGATATAATCTGGGCCCTAGGCAGTTACTTCTCCTTTAGCATAAGTGAACACATCGAGTATGAAATTTAACATATTCTTATTTCTACAAAGCAAAATGTTCTCGTGGTAACGTGGTATAAATACCAAGTGCAACATAATGTGTGCTCACAATTGAGGACTTTATGATCAAAAGAAAGTGGAAGAATAATGTGTAAATTTTTTAAAATAAAATTTATCATTTTAAAGTCCTCTTTGGCTACTCTCCTGTTAACAAGTTAGTGCTGTTTATTACAAATGTTAACAGGCTGTAGTTTGTTCTTCATATTCTTGTTTTCTGGTGCCCTATAAATTTTGGATGTATGAGGCTCTGCTATCTGTTAAGGCAGTTTTAGGCTAGCGCAGTGCGATGTTTTGAAGGAGAACCTCAACGTGCTCTCCCACAGAGACTTTGGTTTCGGCTTATTGATTAACTTCTTAGCTGCTGGGATGGTAATGACTGGGCTTTAATAAGTACCCAGAAGTTAGGAATATTATAAATAAACTCTCAGAGAAGGAAGCAAATAGGTGATTTTATAGCTCTCTTCTCCATGCAGTTAAGATATTAAACACAACTCTGTAAAACACCACACAAACTCTCTAGTAGCTTAAGATACCATAAGCTGAGTTCATTTATTAACCTGATTTTTTTCTTAGCGTCTGAAGAATACATTTCTCACCTGTCATTAATTTCTCACCTGTCCCGAAAAGGTGGTAACTTTTCTTCAAACCTTGACTGCTGGGGTTCATGCAATTGCCTGTATCTTTAGGGTTTTTTCTTCAGGAAAAGACATATAGTCTTTTTAAACGTCTCAATGGCAGAAAAATTTGGAAGTGTGATGGCACATACTCTGATTAGAAAGAAAACTGAGGATGCTACTTTCTTTGTCATAATCTTGGGGCGGGAGGTATGAATGTAGTTTGTAGCATTTTTGGTTTCCTATGATAACATGTGTCCCGGATAAGATTGTCGAAATACGTAATAGCAAATTAGCCAGGGGTAGCACACGAGTGTGAGTACTAACACGTGCATGTTGGTTTAAGCTTTAGCATTGTCCCTGACGTGGTCTAGTTGGTGCTCCAGGAGCGCTGACAAAGCCTGGATTGTATCCAAGAAAGCATCACACTGACTCAGAAAATTACAGATTTTAGCCAGGGAGAGCAGCCTGGTCTCTCCTAGTAAGCTGTTTCCTTACTGCATGCCTTGGGCATTAGTGGTCCCCTGGCTATACCGGCATGTTCAGAGATGCTTCCTGACCTGGAAGCAGGGCTTGCCCGCTCATAGGGGTGATTACCACTAGCAACAACAGGACAGAAAACGCTGAACAGAAGAAATACTTTAATTTTCCGCTGTTTTGTCTGTATTGCTTAGGTGTCTTCCTTGAAATACAGGAGTCAAATTATTAATGAACCTGTAGGTTCTCTCCACTCAAGTGGAAAATGTGTTATTGTCTGTTTTTATGAATCTGTTTAAAGCTGCTTACTCTTCTTTTCCATAGCTGCTTTCTGACTCTTTCTCCTGCTGTTATCCAGCTTTTTATCACTCCTTCCGCTCCTCTCCTACCAGACACTGATGTGAAAGCAGGCAAAAGTGACGCAGCAGTAAAGGCAGGCTGTGCGGATGCTGAAGGAGGCTTCACACTAGTGACAGGTGGGCTCTTCCAGTGCAGCCCAGAGGGGAAGGGACCCTGCAGAAGGAAACCCCTGGGGAGCTGGGAGCCCTGTGCTGAGACCTGTTTGAGAGGTGGTGCGGCTTCCTGGAACAGTCCTGTTTGTGGGGGAGAGGCAGGGAGGCTCTCCTACAACCAGGCAAAGCAGGGCAGGTGGCTCCCTTCATTACTGAACCCTTTTTTTTCCTTTCACACATGCGTCTGCCCAACTGAAAGGCACTGATGTTACATGAGTGATTTGTTTGGCTGAGCATCCTCCATGCCCTGCTCTGTAATCCACCAAGGCAATGAAAAGAAATGGCTGAGGTAAGTGTATGCAGATATATCTATATATATGCACATACGTAGATACACCACACACCCTTTGTTTCTTTATATATGTGTGCATATATATATATATATGCACATACACCCTTGCTATATGGTATTGCATGTGTGTTTACATGAAAGGGAAAGACAGTGAGCATGTTGCACCCAAGTAAAGAGAAAATGGCAATGGGTAAACCAAAAAGTTTGAGACGCTCATTTAAACTGAATAGTATTGCTGATTTAGTCAAGTCCTACAGCTCTGGAAGGTGGCGTCAGAGTAGAACCCTATTATATCTCTGCATTTCTTTCAGTATATCTGTCACCGGCTTATCAATAGTCGCTTCAGGAGCAGAATGTTCTGAAGCAACATAAACGCAAAATAACAGGGAAAAGACAAAACCAATGTTGTTGAATTGAAGATACTTATCAAAAGTTCAGTATAGATTTGTACAGGTTTTTATGTTGATTATTCCGCCTCCACCATGTGTTTGGAATGAAGAGGCTTAATCTTCTTGAATAAGCAGAAAACCTTCAAATACAAATACTTTGTGATGCCTTTGCATTTCTGATTGCAGCTAATACCAGAAGTTCTAAAATACTGCAGCTCTGCCAGCAGTGATGTATTTTGTGGTTACCTAGAATTTGCAGTTCTTATGAGAAAGACATAGCCTAACCTTGTAAGACTTGAATTTAAACTTCTGGATATTTATTCTGACTTCTGAATGACAGAAGCCACGTTTTGTTGCTTGCTCGTGGGAGCCAATACAGTGTATTCTAGCAAACACAAACAGGGCTTTTTTTGCCCTTTGACGTACTAACTTGACTTATTTTTCCCTAAATCTATAAAGCCAATTATTCAGACTGAAACCTTCCAGTTGCTCGTTATGAAGGAGTGGGAGTTGGCAAGAAACATTCAGAAAATTCGTGCTGCTATTCTGGGTGCCTCTTACAAAAGAGAGGGAGACAGAATTTTTGTATCGGGGGTTACTCTGTATAGATGTGAATTTGTTTTTCCCTCTGGCAATTTCATTTTTCAATTCCAGAGTCAAAGATGCCTTTTGAAAAGGCATCTGTATTTTGCCTTTTACAAAAAAAGAAGAAAAAACAACATTGTAGCCTTTACTTTCTGTGTTAGCCTGTCAGGCAGCATTTGCACTCGCGCTGCGCTGTTACACCCTGAGTCCGGCTGTGCGACGCAAGATTGTTTAGTGTGGTTTTCTTCTCCAAGCTCCCAGGATTTGCTGAGAGCCAAATGCTTCAGCTCAGTCAGCAGAAGTCCAGGATGTTAGATGTTGAGGCATTCAGTTCTCTCTGCTGATCTCTCCAGGCATGTCCCTTTTCATGGATGAATGCAATAGCTCCTGCTAAGACAGACACGTTTTGAAAAGCAACAAACCTCTTGCCAAAACAATATTGGTAAAAAAAAAAAAAGGCATGTTAGCGTATAAGATTGCGTCATATATGTATTGCCTTCAGGGTGTCAAAAGGGCTTTCTTTAGAGCCAGATACTTCAAAGGAAAACCAGTCACTGCGTATGCTGTACCATGCTGTGTAGTGAGGTTGGTGCTATGCCCGTGTTTGTTTGACTGAAATCCTATGCAGTCTTTCTCCAGGGTCTGACACTTAGCAGAGGTGGGACATTGATCCCAGATGTTACTGCTTGCTTCTTGCATCAGTGGGGTCACCTATCTGATCGTCCACAGTGTTTCTCAGAGGATTGCTTGCTTGCTTCAGTCTCCTTAAAGTCCCGAGTTTGAGACAAGGATGCCTGTGACCCGGCTTTAAGGAAAATACTATGTTGGTGTTACCCTGTTTTAGTCAAGCACTATATATATATTTTTTTAATTCTCTCTTGTAAAAAGAGGCTGAAGAGCCCTGAAATTACAAAGCCCTCTCCTACACTTACCTTATTTTGAGGTAACGATTTCTATCTCGGTTACAGCAGCTTTCAGCTACTTTGAGCAAGTGCTTTCTTAGATGCACCTGGTATTGCCTGTCTTTGCTAACAAAAGTCTCAGATGTGTGTTTGCTGGGGCGGGTGTGTAGGGGGGTAGATTCGTATCTGTCTAAGGGAAGCGTAATGTCTCGCTTTGAGGCTTCAAAGGGGCTGGGGTGTGCGTGAGTGAGGGACCATGAGCTCTGTTTTGTTGCTGCAGCTTGTAAGTGAAAGGGACTTGGTGGGCATGGATATTGCGGTTGCTGTCAGACAAGCAAGCGTGGCCCCTTGTGATTCTCTGAGAGCATGGGAACAAATCTGTGTAAAAACGACGTTCAAGCCATTTCATAATCAGCTTCATAGCTGGGTCTTGGAAATACTGCAAGGGCTGCCAGAAATCAGTTGTCTTGAACAAGGAGGAAAGATTGAAGAAACTGAATAGAAAAAAATAAACATGACCTTACTGATATTAACCTGACCCAAGAGACAAAGAGGAGGAGATTTCTAAAAGAAGCAGCCAGCCTGTGTTGTGGCAACGGAGTGCAGTGCTGGAGGTGAGCAAGACACAGCGAGCAGGTTCCCTCCCTTGCTGACCCCGTGTCCTGCGTATTGGCAGGTGAAAGTAAACCAGAAAAATCACAGGCGATCTGCTGGGCAAGCAGTTCCTGAGGAGTTCTGAAATGGCCTGGCTGGCCTGATGCTGGTGCTGTTGGCTCTGTCCTAGCTCAAACCAGAACAGTTGTGCAGCATGCTAGGGAGAGCTGCTCTCTGTGCTAAATGATGGGGGATTTTCTGAGGCTCTACCGGGATGCAGCAGCAAAGGTGTTGGAGTGAGAAAAAGCGTTTGATTTTCTGGAAGTATGGCATCAAGCTCTGATTTGTATGGTCCACGCTGAAACACAGATCTGATCCTTTCTGATCAAAGTCTAGAATATAAAAGAAGGACAAAGAGAAGTAAAAGAGTATCTATGGCATCGTATAGTATCTACAGAGAGAAGCGTATTGTTGTTAATAAAATCCGATGAAAGGACGATTAGTGGTCAGTATGGAAAGCTGTGACATAGAAGTGGGCAAGTAAGGATAGGTGTAAGAAGTGCACTCTGTCTGCAAAGGATAATAGCAATTCTCTGCTTAACTATGGCTATAAAGCTATTCTTAAAACCAGCCTGGAGAGTGTCTAGTATGCAATGCCCAGGGGGGCAACAAGCATGAAAGGGAGCCCTTGGTTGGTGTCACAGCTCTGTGTTTTCTGTTCCTCCCTGAACTATCCTGATCAGCACTGAGAACGTCATTAAACTGCAAGTGCTTTTTTGTGCTTAGAAGTCCTATTTTGCCTAACTCTTTAGGGTACAGAGTAATTTTAAAGAATAGGAGAAATACTGAACAGTCTGCAGATAACTATAGAAAATAATTTAATGAAGTCAGTTTAATGGGTTTCTGTCCTTTTCCACCATTAAGATTGTCTGCATAAAATGCACTTTCTCAGCCTTCTGACAGCTACTCAGGAAGTTTGTGCATCGGTTGTTTGGGTAGGGTCATCCTGATTTCAACATATTATAATCACATCAATGCTTGTTCTATAGATTTCCATCCCTGTGTAACTTCATAAGGTTATAAAGTATATTTTAAAATAGTCAGATGTGTTTCTGTTGAAACTGCTAGGGTTCTCTTTTGACTTAGAGCGGCACACCTGCGATTTGAGGAACCCCGATACAAATGAGTGGGACAGTAATGCCAAATTCTCGATAACATTGTAAGCAGCATGTGGAACCGACTTCTTTCACTTCTACACTTCTGCTCAATAATAAAAATAAAATACAGTTCCCGACTGAAAATAAGTATATTAATTTTGCTTCATCAGTTGCAAAGTGAGTAATTGAGCAAAATGGCTGTATGTTTTTTTGCATGAAAGTGCTGGTGTCATAAGTCATGCTAGAATAAGCACAAAACATTTCTGTGGTGATTAGTAGAGTCGGTCAGGGTTTCTGGAAGACTAAATAGTTTACAAGTTGACACACGTGTCTTAATAACTTTGATTAGAGCTTTTATTATCACTTTCAGCACTGATAGGTAACTGCACGGATGGTAAGATTTAAGCGGCTCATATGCTGGTAGAACTTGATTGTTCACCTACCCTGAGTTTGCAGAAGAGGGATGTGATCCTGACTAGAAGCAAGTCTGCATGCAAACAGACAAATGTAATCCCTTCACTAGAATTGCACTAATCTGCTAGGATAAATTCAAATAGCGGAGTTTATTTTGGTTTTAAAATATAACTTACTGACACTTCATAAAAACCTGAAAGTACAACTAAGTTTGAAATATTATTTTTTAATCTTAATTATTCAGTTATGCCTTGAATTACAAATTGGTTGTGCTTGAATTCTAATCGTGCCCGATATCTGGTATTGGGTTATTCCTCAGATAGCGTAACAGGCTGCAGAATTTAATGTAATCTCTTGAAAGCAGCAGAAATACTAATCTCTGAACAACCTATCTCGAGGGTATTTCTGTGCCATAGAGAATATTAAGTGAAGCAGAATATTCAGTGTGATACTTTATTTAGCTTTACCTAGGTTATAAATCTCACCATAAAACTGTCATTTGTTTACTGCTCCTAAACAGTATGTAATAATTTTGCCTAGGATTTCTTAAAATTTTTTTTTTCCTTGTATGCTACCTATATAATAATAGTTACTGCCAGAAATGTGATGGGGAAAAGGGAAGAAATTGGTTCCAAGCTGGTAAACTGGTCTTAAAACCATGAGGTTTGGATCACTGATTGTTAGCATGGTAATAAAATACCTGAACAGACACTTTTTCTGTCCCAGGTGGTCAGACTTTTTATTTTTTAGGGACTTCAGCTATTCTGATCATAAACTCACGAGACCGAGATAAATAACAGTGGGGCACAGGAGGAGAATAAGCCTTGTAGCAAGGAAATTCGACTTTAGGGGTCTTACGGCACTAGTTTGGTAAAATAAAATTACGTCTCTGAGTTTTGCTTATTATTTCTCTGTTGACGTTTTCTTCAGTGTCTTCTCCAGCGTATGAAATGTGATGTATTTGTTTAATTTAAAATAATGTTTACTCTATAGCTATAGCTGTATCTAGATCTGTATGTACGTTTTTAACTTAGATAAAAAACTACTATGTGACAGTGGATGCCATTGTATTCTAGAAATTTCAGGTGGCTGCATGAAATCTGTTAGGTAATGACCCTTTGTGTCATGTCCAATCTGAAAATTGACAAACAGGACAAATGCAGAGTGAATTTTTCCCCATCGTTTTTTGTGAATCAGTTTTATATTCTAAACATTATCAGGTAGAGCAGGTTATAAAGCCAGGCTTGTTTTGCTTCATGCACATGGACTCTTCTCTTAGACCTTTGTATCTTGTTCATGTGCTGTGCTCTTTCTCAATGAAATTGTTTGGAGAGTTAGACAGACACGTTTGGTCCTGTGCAGTGTGCTCAACCATCTGGTCCTTCCTGTGTTTTTTTGCTTTGTATTAAATCAGTCTAATGTAGCGCTTGTAGTGGACTTCGAGTAAACCATTGCTAATTTTTGTTAATAAAGTGGACAGACATGCTTTGAGGTGTATTTGTATAAAAATAATGCTGTTTAAAGTGAAGGGTTCAGAGACAACGATTTTTTTTTTTTCCTGACTTTGGATGTGTAGGCATGTGAAAATGAATTGCAGAAGAACAAATTCTAAAGTTACTATGAAGGCAGAGTAGAATACAGCAAAACTAAGAAAAAAGTACAGAAAAGTTATTTTCCAGGAAAAAAAAAATACATCATCATAGCTCCCCAAACTTAAATTTGTTACAGTAAGTAAAGATTTCTTGTATAATGAATATTGTGTTAGAAAAAAAAAAATTGTGTCTATCTTGTAGTTATTGCTAAGCACTACATGTTTCTTGTGTGTCCTTGAAGGTATGTGCATGTCTGCTTTGGGACTAAACCTGTTCTCATTGAATTAAATGGCCTGTGCTAACTTCTGTTGGAATCAATGCTGTGGAGAATGAATTCACCCCACTAAAGAATCTGGTCTTCAGTGGGAAGAGAACTGGGCCATTTATTTGCCTTCACTTGTGTTTCTTCCTCCATTTGAATGCAATAAACCTGACTATAATCCTCTTGAGTGCTATCGGTTTGAGTAGCTTTACTTTTTATGTCTGTAAAAACAAGTAACTTCTCCAAGCAGTTTTCAAGGGATAGATTGACATAATTAATGCACATCTAATGGCTAATTTGGTGGGATAAGGCTTTGCTTTAATGGGATTAATTCTATGCTTGCATGTACAAGAAACTCCCGGAGGCACAAACGAGGCTACTGCAAAGCACCTCGAAGTAGCATTTGTCCCTAGGACCTTCCTTCTTCCCCTCCTATCATATAAGGAACACACACCAAGGCCAGATGTGAATGAATTATGGATTAATCAAAGCTAATCTCAAAAAAGCATTTGTATTAAGGGAGAAGAGTGTTTTGTTTTGTACAAGCCCATGCATTTTCTGGGCAGCCCAGCTTCGTGTTACGTGTTTTGGCTGGTACAACACACAATAAACACTTCAGTGGCAAGAAGAAATTTTAATGGATAGAAGAAGGATTTTCATAGAGAGTACATAGCAAAAGTAAATGTAATGCTGAGGATCCTTTTCATGTTTTGGAGCAAATTTATTTCCTGCAGGCATTTGATCATTTGGCAATCTTTCACCCCATCGGACCATTCTGTAACTGCACTTTCCAACATTGTGTTTCAAATAAAGCTTACCTAATCTCCAAGTGTTATGAAAAATGGAGCTCGTATAAATTTCCTTTGCATTCTAACTCCATCTTGGCTGCACGTAGAAAGTAAACAAACACAGTTTGCAGGCAGTCTTTTTATCTGGCTGCACATCTCAGAGGCTTCCTGATAAGGCTTTCTGTGGGGAGAGAGGGGGTGTTTAACGTAAATATAATTTGAAATTTTTCATCCATTTTAGGAGCAGCATTAAACACCTCAAAAGAAACATGTTTTATGAGATTGACAAGCAATTAGATCAGTGCAGTGATAGTGCAATGCATAATTCTACACGTACAAAATTAGTCAGTGAGAAAAATCAGAGAGAACATAATATCCCATCTCGAGTGGCTGTTTCAGACATGTGCTCTAAAACTCAAAGGTATGAATAGAATTGTTCAGTAAAATGTATCCTGCAAGCAGCTGAGAGCTACTTGTCTACATGAAGACGCAAGGAATAAAATGCAAGGATCTAAATGCTCTAGAAATAGCTATGGCAGTTTTCCTCCAGGAAAACAAACCAAACCAAAAACCAGTCATAAACAACAAGGTGGGATTTCTGTGTGCAGTGTTTCTGGAGAATCTTTTAATGAAAAATCCCGAAGAAAAAGCAATAGGGTAAATTCAGTGCTGTACATGAAATTAGTTTAACTTGCTGATGATAGCTCACCTTTCCAGGTTCCTTATACTGATTTAAATGACCTAGACAGAGCTTTTCAGAAAAGGGCCCTTCTGCTTCTACATGTTTTACAAAGTGCGATGTACACATACTAATCTTCACAAATAAGATCAGCATGGTAGCTTATAGCAATATGCGCGTTATCAGCCGTGTTTCCTGATGAGATCAACCTTATGCAATCGCTGCTGTTATCAGCTGGCCCATTTCCACCAAATTTAACAGAGGGGTTAAGGTTTCAACAGGCAGTTAAAATTATCCAGGTTTTATAAGGACTGATGGCTGGGTGGAGGGAGAAACTGAAGGCACTGCCTGCGTGGCAGCAGCAGGAGCTCAGCAGGGATGTGTTTGATTTAGGCTGCCGTTGGCTGACTGATGAACATCCGTGGCAAATACCACCGCTGGGCAAGGCTGGCGTTGTGCGACCTGCAGGGGTGTGAGGGTGGGAGAAGATTTAAGGTGTGTTCAGAGATGCTGGAATTTTTTTATCGTGTAGGAATAAAAACTGAGGGAGGAGAGGAAGCAGAGATTTGTGTCTGAGGATATAAAAAAGGAATGCAAATTAGCATGATAAGTGATTTCCGTAGCCTCCCCCCCGGCATTTGTGCTAACTTTGTGTCCGTAATTCAACTTGTTCTTGATTTAATGCAAATACAGATCAACCTCTGAAATCCCATCTCTATCATCCTATGTGCTTGGCAATACAAAAATAATAGATCCTGCAGTGTTTGTTTTAATGGACTGATGTCAAACTCTAGCACTCACTCCAGTAGATTGACTGTTACTGTAGAATATTGCCTTATTTTTTTCCTTTACAAAAAAGATCTGCAAAAATCCTGGTGTATCAATGTTGAAATACTTTCTTCTTCTGCTCCTCTGAAACCAGCACGTTCAAGAACTGTATGAAATCTCACTGTCTTTAGCACGTTCCTGTCATCATCCCATCCTCTTTTCAGCATGCAGAACGTGAGCCATCACAGAGTCATTAAATGCTTGCAGGAATCGATAGAGATTTCCTGGATAGAGGGAGTGCAGAATTTGGGTTGTTCTTTTCAGACAAGCTGACCCAGGGTATTGCTATGGGTCACTGAAGCTTTGTGCAACATTGTCTGTAATTATTGCTAGCAAATGAACTCTGAAGTTGAGCCTCTTTTGGAAAATTATTTTAGGTTATTAATAGGTCTGCGATGTAAGCTTAAATACAAAGTGGTTACCTGGACTGTCAATAACATAGAACACTGAAAAATTTAAAAACGCAAAAAAATAAATGCTTTTGCAGAAAGCCTACAATGCTGATGCTTTTCGGCTTCGTAAAAAGTGCAATTTTAATACCCGTATTATACATCAACAACAGAAATTGTGATTTAATTTTTTCCTAACCTTGCACCATTATGTTCTTAAATTTGGTGTTCTTACTAATTTTTGATAGCTTTGCTTGGAAGTTCTCATACTCCCTTTCAGCACAGTAGTTGTTCTGACCAATGAACAATTGGAAAAAATATTCTTGATACAATAGAAATTAACTACCAGAATAGATACCAGGCATGACTGGAGACTTTACTTAATGTTTGCAAGAGTAGTTTGATGGCTAACAGATACCTCTGTTAACGCATCTCATTTGTTAGTGGTGACGTAGAGATATATTTTAATGTATATATTGAATACTGAAATCAACTTGATAAATTTTAATATTAGCTGCATGCACTGGAGATAAGGGTAAAGCATAATTGTTTACTTTCATCTCAGTCACAAACACTGACATAGGGAGAAGTTTGAGCTCTTGCTGTAAACACACAGGAAATTTTCTTTGTGGGGAGAGGTTGGCGTCCTTTTTCTTTCCTTGTTTTGCTTTTTCCACAAGTCTATCTCTCCACAGAGAAGCAATTAAGAAGGTACTAACTTCTAGTGTCTGAGACTTTGCGCGCACTTGAGTATTTCTGGCAGTTAAAGTATTAATTTTGTTATTCTTATCTTACTGGAGGCAAAATAAAGGTATTGCATAAAGTGATTAATGATAAGGAAATTGTTTCCTCCTATTTCCCCCACAGGAATGCATCGCTTTTTAACAGTCCTTAATTCAGTCAAAATCTATATGTAGGCTCTTCATATTTGCCATTTCCTACCTATATATGAGAAGGTATGTCTCAAAATATAGCCTTTTTTTTTCTTATTCTGTAATGCAATCTGAGATAAGATTTTCTAAAATTGGGTGTAGTGCCTCAGGTGGCTTGTAATAAAATGTAGCGATGTGGGTGTGCCAGCCACAGTTACATCACTTGGCAGAGGAGCACCGGCCTTAGCAGTGAGGTATTAATGGAGACATGAAGCTGTGCCTCTGTGCCCCACTTGCAGATCCATGACTAAAGCCCTTTCTATTTAGCAGTGTTTTACTTTGCCGTAAAATTTTAGCTGTATAGTTGCTACATGCCATGAAAACGTGAACGCTCCTAAATTAGAGGAAGCACATTTCAGAGGTGGCAGAAGCAATTCCTTATTTTCTCAAGCGGAATTCGTGAGGGTCCGTGGAGTTAGGGTTTGTTCTGAGACTCTTTGCTGAAGGGCTCCATCAAGGACCCAGGCAAGGTTTGTTGTGATATTTCCATTTTGTGATAGCTCGTCTGTTGGTTCTTTTTTTATGAGGCCTGTGCAATGCTTCGTATGTTCAGAGTGTTGTTTTCAGAGTGAAATAGTCCCCAATGGTGGTATTATTATTGCTAAGATTTGGCGAGCAATGCTGCACAAAGAACATACAGAGAATTAATAGTAAACCAAATCCTTAATCAACCTTTCTCTTTACTAGGTATGTAACTGCTGTTGCATGGGGTTTTTTTCTCTGCGTCTCCTCGAAGAGACAGGACATGACATGCATGGCTCTCCATTAAGTGTGTCAGTACCAGGGGACTGAAGGCCTGCTCTGAAACCTCTCCCTCCCCAATGTGTGTAGCTACTACAAAGCTACTACAATCTATGGAGCCTCAGCCGTTGGGGCCGGTACAACCTTCTTCCTGCCTGATAACCTGAGGCCACCACTGCCTCTGTAAGATGATTTAACTGTTTCTCTGCTTTCACCAAGCTTCACAAGT
The DNA here is from genome assembly GCA_013398225.1 of Steatornis caripensis. NCBI lineage: Eukaryota > Metazoa > Chordata > Aves > Caprimulgiformes > Steatornithidae > Steatornis > Steatornis caripensis. The sequence continues at coordinate 210,396 of VZSC01007889.1, forward strand.
AATTTCTTCACCCTGGGAAGCCTTCTTGCAAGTGGATGTCTATACAGGAACTGCAATGAAAACATCTTGAGACTTCGCAAGTCTTAAAACAGTCTTCTCCCAGTTGTCCTGCTGGATGAGCTGAAGTAAATCTTGCAGTCTTTCCGTGGTTTTGCATATGTGTACCTTCCTTATGATTCAATCATTATATTTATCTGCTGAAAAACATGATACGAAGAATGCGTTGAAAGCCTTGGATGACAGCCAACTGGGTTTTGCAAAATGTTGCTATAGGCTTAACCTAAAAAAGCAGATGGCTTTCGTTACTGGAGGCTTGGTGCCCTTCCTGACACTGGCTCTTTGGACACGGGTTAGATTGGTGCTGTCAGTGAGCTTAGGTGGACATTAATCCTGGACAAAGGAAAGGAAAACTGGGTTCATCCCAGTAGGATTGGCTGTGATGAGTGCACAGTCATGGCTTTGACCGTACATCAAGGACAGCTCCTGTAATTGTCACAGCTTTGGTCTCTGTTGGCTGCAACACAAGGAATTGCTCATGGGCAGAGTTGTGGCTGTAAATAGCCTTGTAGCTGCAACTCTCCCTCCAGCACCACCACCGCTAGCTTGCATCGTTGTGACGGAAATGTTTCCAACTTTTCTTCTCTGCCTGCAAGCTGATCAAGAGAGTTGCAACTCAGCTCAGTCTGAGACAAAACAGCCCTGTTAAGTCTCTTTTTGGGCTTGTGCATCTCTGCACTTCGTTTGACGTGAGCTGTGAAATCAGAGTAGTCCCTCCCTGCACTGAGACAAGAAGAAAACCCAGATACCTACGCTTGCTGACTGACTCTGGATATTTTACACAGATATTTCTATTACTATATTAATTTCTATACTAATTATTACTAACCTATATTAATTAATTTCTATTACTATATTCTGTTACTGTATTATATTCATGGCAGAAAGCCATTTCATGCCAATAGTGATAGCCAGCATAAGCTTAATGACTTTTGGAAGTCTGAAACTAGGATAAAATGGAGTGGGGGGTGCCTCAAATCTCCCAGCTGGGAACAGTTCTGCATGTTATCAGTATATCTGATTACTGGAGCCATCGTCAGTGAGCTAGCTGTTCAGCATAACCATACTTCTACTGCTTTTTGTAAAGTCTAACTGAAAAGTGCTAGGCAAACGTCTGCCACGTCTGTGAGGTGCTCACTGAACAGAGAAACACATCTGATTGTGATCAACAGCATCTTGTGTCTGACATAGTGCCTCTTTCTTCAGCCTTGCGGCATGTAGTCTCTTTGGGATTCCAGGTGAGCCGAGATGTGTAGACTGAATTCTTTTAAGTAGTCCTCCCTCATGTGCATTGGGCTGTAGAAGCTAAACGTGAAAAGGCACCTAATAGTAAATCAATCTGGGGTGAGTTACCATTGTGGGGTGCACAGACAGAACTGGTAGGGGAAGGGAAGGGGTAAGTGACCTAGAAACAACCATTGGAATAAGTTGTCTTGCCTCTTGGGACACTTAACCCCAGACTGGATTATACAATAGAAAATTTACAGCGGGGAACATCTTTTGCATTAACTAGATTAAACTTCTGCTATCCCTGATGAAGGTGGGTCTAGTAAAAGCACACGTGTCTAATCTAAATCCCCTACAACAGCTGAGAGCGCTGCACGGCTTGCATCTGCCACCTGAGCTTGTTGGATATCCAGGTTCTGCAATCGCCCTACGCGTGGTTTGCTGTCTCTGGGAGACAACATCAGGTTTGGTTCAGGAAAGCCCTTTGCGCCAAGTTCTTGCAAAACTGAGAAGTGAAAGCAGTTGCTTTTTCTGAGAATGACTGACTGTTTTGATAAAGCGAGGAGTCCCCTTCCAGAGATGAGCAAGGCGTTGTCCTCCTTTCTGTTTCTGACGAGGCTCAGGAAGGTTTTGGAGGATGAAAGATTGCCTTATTTAATGATATGTTCAAAGTTAATCTTCTTCGCCTTCAAACTGGAAAGGTAGACCATACGTCGTTCCTTTCTGCACATGCCAGGTTCTCTTTCCACAAATCAGACAACTGTTGGAGATCTTCCTGCCTTGCCTCCTGTTAGAGTACCCTGAACTTTTTATTAGAGTCTGTATTCCATAATGTGCTAGAAAATGTTTGGTCCTTTGTGGCATTAGAATATATTCCTTCTTTTGAATCTCTTTCTTTCCAAATAAATCAGAAGGAACCTTGCATTATTTGAACTGTGTGATAGTGCCTCCCTGAAAGGGATCCTAGAAGGAGCATGAAGGGTTCACAAGGACCCTAAACTTAACCTTATGTTTCCATAGTGCTAACATTCTTTGGCATAGAAAAGTGGGAGATAATGACCTGAAATACTTTCCTTTTTAAAATGTAATTATTCTGGCTGCCTAACAACTGATACTGTAACCTGAATCCTGATCACACCAGCAATTTGCTCCTTGGCTTTAAAGCTGAGGACAACAGCAAACCGTAACGTTGAACTTCTTGGGCATGAGCTGTGCTGTTGGCTATGTTGTGCTTCATAAACACATGATGGTGTATTGATGACAAATACAAGAGTCTTCCTTGGCACTAAAGGAACTGGTGGTGAGGGGAAAAAAGAACAAACAGTAATGTGAACAGCTTCTAACTTTTTTGCCAGGGCAAGTGGCTGGTATGAAAAGACAAACGTGGAAATTCTTTCAGGCAGCAAGCTCCATGGCATTTTGCTGCGGTGGGGTTATTGTATCTTCCTGTGTTAAGAGCCTGCTGGCTTTTCTTGGGTGTCTTGGTTTGGCAGATATGGTAGTGGGGAAGTTTTGATGTTGAAAGTGTTACTTGGCCCTGTAATCTTAATACAACTTAATAATCAATGCGACTATCTTTAGTCTCTGCATAAAGGAGAAGCTTCCTGACTTCACATGCTTGTTTTGATGCAAGGGATGCCTTTCACTCAACTCGCTCCTGTTAACTGGCTACTGTGCATATCAGACCTGTTAATATACCCTGCCTGGTGTAATCCAGGCCTTTTCCTTCCCTCAGTTGTTTTTGCTCAGATTTTTCCATCGACGTGCCCAAACAATGGCATGGAGGAGCCTCTTCCATCTGCGAGGGAAGGAGGGTTTGGCCTCTGCTTCTTCAGTCTTGGAGTGTCCAAGGTTTGTTTGTTATTCATATCTGTGAGTAAAATACACAGACATATATAAATATAAATAAAACCCAGGATAGAGATGTTCTTTATGAAAGGATTATCTTCCATAATTTTAGGTGGCTAACTTATAGGCATTTAGTCTGGGCTGTCTCTTCAGATGCGAGCCTGCGTACCCTTGAAGTGAAGCACCACGCAGGGTACTCATCTCTCTTCCCTTTCTGCCCTGAGCCCAGGCAACTGTCTTGGGTTCAGCATCTTGGCTTGAGACAGCCGCAGCAAGGCAAGATCCATCACGCCTGGCCCCTCCTGTGTTTGACCTCTGTAGAGAAAATGTGGTGGGCGCCTGATGTGCGGCATGGTGGCCATGGCACCCGCAGCTGTGAAAGTCTGTCCCCCAGTGGGGTCTGGAAACACAAACCTGCAGCAAGAGGTTTTTGGAAGATAAGGGGTGGAAGTGAGGTGAATTGCTTGCAGCGACCGTGAATTCCTCGGATCACTGCTGGTGGAGGACAGTGGCGTCTGAGAAACGCTGCCTGCTTTGCCCCAGCGTGTAGCTGTGGCAGCTCTCGGTTGTTGGGAGAAGGCACTACGGTTTCTGCCTTCAAACACCTTCGTATGTAACTGAAGTTGCATCAATAAATCTCTTGTGCTGTGACTGGTTTCCATGGGCTTCACTGAGAAACTCCGTTTTAGGGAAAATAAAATTCTCCATTTATAACCGTGTTACTGAATTTTGGTAACCCCTAAAAATAAAACTCTGAAATGAATCACTTAATGAGGGCTGTGGGAGAATGAAAATTTTATGGTGGACAGATCTTATCTGAATTTACAAGTAGTTCAGCTTTTACGGTCTGTATTTCTTTAACTGTTACCAGGAATCATGGTCTAACACAATCCAAATGCACACTAAAAATGTCGGAGGGGGAAAATCCTATTTAAAAAAAAAAATGCATCAGTGTGTTTCAAGGGCCCAGGCCACACCAGATCCCCATTGGGACTGGCTGCATTGTGCTGGCAGTGGGGGCCAGTCCTGTGGACTGGGCCCCAGGCAGCCTCGGGGTGCAGCATCTGCTGATCGTGCCGTGTTTTGGAGCAGGGCGGAGGAGTCTGGATGTGGGTTTTGGGACTCCCTGGCTGTTTCTGAGCCTGGAGCAGGGGAGCAGCTGGTGGTACGTGCAGGCAGTGAATGGCAGGTGACTGGAGATAAATCTACGGCCGTGTGCAGGGAAGCTGATGCTGGGGCTGAGCTGGGGGGCTGAAACCGCTCTCCAAAACCATGCCGTGCAGGACGGCTGCTGTGCAGCGCGCTTGAGGCGGGTGCCCGCAGCATGGCCTCCGTCACCGGCCCCCCGGGCTTCCTCTTCTTCGGCTACCAGGGTTGCTGTCGGTCTGTTGCTAGAGGGTTTTTTCTCACACGCTTGTCACTAGCAGTTGGTGTGATTTGCTTTTATTTTTTGTGGGTTTTTTTTTTCCCCCTCTGCTTTAAAAAGTAAAAGGCCACAGGGGGCTGTTGCAGGGGCGCTGGCAGTGCTCCCTGGGGGGTGTGAGTGAGAAGCAGGACCAGGGAGATGTGCCAGTCCGGCGGTGCCCCTGTGTCACCAGGTGGGAGGAGAGAAGAAGAGGGGAACAGAAGTCTAGGCTTTGGAAGGAGGAGGTGCTGGGAAGAAACTTCTCAGCAGCAGAAGCATGGCTTGGGAGAGAGTCCCAAATGTGGTGGCAGGCACCTGGGGTTTGGGATTGAGAAGGGCTGGCAACCTTGTCACAAAACGCAGCAGTGCTCCCTTACTGACTCAGTCTTGTTCCTTGCCACCTCATCTGCCACGGCTCTGCCAGTCTTTACTCGGCCTTGTCAGCTCCTTATACAAAGCTTTCCACAGCTCCTCCTGTACGAATTACTAAAAACCCAGAATTACCTAATGCTGTAAGTTGCATAGCTTGTTTCTGGTTTTCCTTAACATCGCGGTGGTCTATCAGTCAATGGCATCCCTGCTGTGCAATGGGAGATGTGACTGTGCAGCTACTTGCATAGGAGCACGTGGTGAGCAAGACTAAGTGCAAACTTTCTAATTGTTATTTCTTCAGAGTTTGCTTCCCTCCCGAGCAAGAGCACCCCTTTGAGCTCATCCTTAAGCCCTTGGGTATTTGTGTACCTAGATGTTGACTTGTGACTCAACTCTTTCTTGATGCCTGGAGAGAGAGATGCTGTTTGTCTGAACCACGTTTAAGCAGTAAGCTTGACATCATTTACAATGCAACTTCACTGTGTTCCCGGCCGGCCTGTGACTTGACACTAGCTGTGCCGTGTGCCTGTACTCAGACATCTTGCTTTAAAACTCTGCTGTATTTTAATGGCCTGCTGAAATTTGGACTGGTAAAATACTGGTATAGGAATCTTGAAAAGATGCTGTGCAAGTCACAGTAGGCACCAGGTAATCTGTAACGTTAACAGAGTGGGAATTATCAGTGAAATGTTTATTATCTGTGCTTTGCTGTGTGTGAGGCAGCTGAGCGTGACTGCTCCCTGAAGCCTGGCAGGCTTGGCTTTGCCCAGCTCCCATCGTCAGCCCGTCTGCTGCAGTGGTGCGGCGTTGGCCTCAGCCTCCCAGACCATGGCTCAGGGCTGGTGAGAGGCAGAGAGTACATTTTGGTGGTGCCTGAGGAACTGACCTTCTCTTGGTGCATGTTGTGCCAATACTGAAGAGGCAGTTAACCCCTCCTCTAGCGATTTAAAAACCTAAACAGATCCTGCTCACCTGAATGGATTCTGACTGTTTTAACTGCTACTTGTTTATTACGCTTTGTATCTCTTTGACCTTTGTTTCAATAGGCTTTGTATCGTCTGTCTTTTTCTCTCTTGCTTTCAAATCTAGAAAGCTGTTGCAAAGGTTATGATTTAGAAAGTCTTTTGTACCTTTTTTTTTAAAGAATACAGAAATCAAACGTATTAAGGAAGGAAAAGACATGAACTAATTCATTTTCTTGATTTGTTTCTAAATGTTGGACTTTATCGTTGTCTCAACGCATATTTTTCCAGGAACCATCACAGCCAGACTACGTCTAGCAGGATTTCCCTCATTGGACAGCTTTAATCCGTTACCTAGGGTGCTAGAGGCCAGGCTGCCCCCGATAAGCACAGCGCAGGCACTTGGGCAGCTCCGCAGAGTCAGCCAAGGTTGACCATGACTGACACAGGGCTACAGCTAAGTCCTCTGTACTCCTGACTTCTCCATAGTCCTCTACATCTCCTGCTCGAGCTCCTGCTGATCCGGGTTGTTTATTAGTGCTGGAGAAATACTGGACTTGAGATGACAGCGTGAACGTGCCCCGCTTTTATACAGGAAGAGGGGAGTCAGAGCCAGGATCCCCAAACCCTTCTTCAGCAGCATCTCAGAAACCCCCAGGCTTCCTGCCTCTGTGCTGGGCTGCTCGCCTTCCTTACATTGTATTTCTGATCTGGACGCAGTGCTAGAAAACCCTGAGCTGCTTCTGGACACATCCAGCTCAAGGCCAGTGTACGCTGGGGCAGACTGCTGCATTGTGTGAAAGCAGCTGAATTACTGCTAGAAACAGTAATTTTGCAAAAAAACCCCAACAGATGTATTTTCTCACTCACTCTGGATGCTGTACAGCTGTATTCCCTAATGCTGCATTTTAACTACCAAGTCTAATGTGATTCAAGCTGGTTTTGTGTTCAGCTAACCCTGGCACAAAATGTTGTCCTCTGACTGTTTAGAAGAAAAACTGTGGGAAGATAATCTCAGCTTGTTTGTTGGTTAAATAACTTAATCTCTGTCTCTATTTACCCCGTGCATATGACTTTTTATAATCCTGAAAAAAATGAGGTGAAGTTTATTGTTTATAAAGTGCTTTGAATCTTATTTTTGAAATAATAGGTATAGAAGGGGAAGAAGGAAAACCATCTAGGATCTTAATTTATTTCCATGGATTTGTTTCTAAACACATGATTTTAAAAAAATGAATGCAAACTCCTAGTTCAGACAAGCAAACAAATCTACCATTTGGAAATGTTTTGGGGATTTTTTTTCTGGCTGTGTTAGGCTTTCAGTGGGAACAGTGACTGTATTATCATCTGCTGGAGAATTTACAATTACATTGCCAAGTATCCAGGCACGGCTTTTCAGTCGCACTTTATACAAATTGCACACTTGAGCAGTGGCGACAGGCCGTCATCATTAACTTTACTTCTGCGAAGGAGACTTCCTCACGGTGGTGAGTGCGTACTGCCTGAATGTCATCGGCAAGTTTCTGCTAACAAAGTCGTCAGCGTGGCCCAACGGACCAGGGAGAAACCCCAGTGCGCAGAACGGTCCCTCTCTCAGCGCTGGAGTAACTCAGCATCTTGAAGTGCTGCACTGAGTTGTTCAACTACCCTCCATCACATGTGTTTAATCAGAATTGCCATACTTTGTTCGCCTTAGGAAGGAGATGAATCATACCGATTCTTTTCAATTTGTCTTCATTGAAGGGCTTCACGGGCTCTTGATCATTCTTGTCTTTCTCTTTTGAACTTCCTCCAGTTCTTTGTACAAAGCACATCCCAGATTCATATTTAAGTGTGGGGGGGTGTTGGTTTTGGTTTGTTTTTTTTTTTTCCGATAGCTGTGCAATACAGCTTTTCCTTTGGGGATGGACCTGGAGCTGCATATTGGATCTGTAGTTAGGCTTCTTGCCTGAATTGCTTTGATTAGTTTTTTAGCTACATTAGTGAGTTTACTACATGTTTACGAACTGATACAGGGGCACTTTCATCAGTGTTAGCTGCTGAAAACCAACAATGTTACCGTGCCCCACTTCATGCAGTCAGGATACAGACACATGCAATGTTGACCAGGAAATTAACATCAGCATCTTCTGAGTAACAATTTTATTGAGCTCTCAATTCGGGTAGTAGTAGATTTTTGTCCCTCAGAAAAAATGTTAACACTTCTTTCAAAAACAAATAAAAAATATAAATCTTCCGGGCACGATCCATCCAAGAAGAGGCAGCCAGTTGAGGTTCCTGTGCAGGGAACTCAGCTTTAAAACCTTCCTCTCAAACCAAAAGCACATCAGGGTGTCTCATCGGTATCTCATGGATGTGTCCGGACGTCTGGGCTTAAAAGTCTGTCTCTCCTGCCTGTAGTAACGGTCTCCAACATCCCCAAACTGGAAGCCCAAGAGAACCCTCACAGAGAAGACCCTGTAGCTTTACAGTTACAATATATAACCTGGGATATGGCAGATGCATCTTCAAATTCCTCTTCTGAATAAAGTAGAGTAGCGATTTCAGTTTTGATCCCCAGCCGACTATGGTGGTGTCAATCTTTCTTTACGTTTAACATAAAATTTTGTCCTGAGAAGCTGTTGCCTAAAATTTTGTCCAAATGGACATATTTTCTTACACCGAGACACGTTGCAGTTGATGAAAGAATCCCTAACCAGGCCCAGTAATGAATTCCTGCAGGATATGCTGCTGGGTTTTCCCAGACAACAAATGTTCTGTGTGAGGCTTTCTTGCAGTAACTGCAGTGTTAGTGATCCTTGGATATCTCCACACAGATCCTGTGCTCGCTCCCTGACCCATGCCTGTGAGCTGTAGGGAGCAGAGCCTGGACTCTGTGGGTGGGAAACTCTGAGTAAAATGTCCTGTGTTGGTTGAGGAAGGTTGCAAATATTTCTGTCTTTGGTGATATTCTTAACCCAGCTGGCTGAGGTCCTGGACAGCCTGGTCTGACCCTGTTTAGAGTGAGGGTTGGACCTGCAGTGGTCCCTTCCAACCTAATAAATCCTATGATTCTTATTCAGATTTCCATCTCCTTTGCAAATAGACAGACTTGCCCTCATACTGGCTGCTTTTTCATGAAGCACCGTGCAGCACTGCCACATTCATGCCATCAAGGATGCAGGGATACAAATGGCCTTGTTTGTTGATGTATCTGATGTTTCTTTACAGATGCCTTACCTGTTCTTGGACTAACAGACCCAAGACTCTGCTACTTACTGGATGGATTCCTCTTCATTTATGCAATCGTCATAACAGCCCTTTTTGTGAAAGCGAAGGTCAGTCGATCCAAACACTGATGCATATTTGGCTTTAGAAGTGTAAACAAGTTGGGCTTAGCTGGAAGGTCAGGGTGGAGAGGAAGCATGTTTTAGAGTAAGACCTTTTTATATTTCCTCTTTTTTGTTTTTTTACTTTCCTCCTTTTCCGGTGCCAACGTGAGCAAGCTGGAGGAGTTCTTTCTGAGGGCTTATGAATGGAGGGGAAGAGAGTATATGAGAGTATTTTAATGCTACAGCTATGGATGCAGTCAGACATTCTGGATATTGCAGCTTGAAAATGCCTGATCAACAGTGATGTGGTTTCTTCTGCTGCTTTGTCATTGGAAAGAGAGGAGGGGATTTACAGAAAATTCAGGATGAATGCCAAGCTTGCAAAGGATGTATTAAAACATCTCAAGTAGTCAGACATCTTTGATAGTATGAGCATGCTCATGAAAATAATATAACCCCAACGACCACAGGAAAGGAGTCAAGGGATGGGACAGTCACAACTGGATGAGCTGTTGTTGCTGTCCAGCAGCTGTTCAGCATCTAGGGAGACACTTAGTAGCTTCAGTGCACTTCCATGGTAGAAGATAACATAATGTGATGGAGGCATGTATGTTTCCAGACTCACATGTGCTCTGAGAGCTCTGCTAATCATAGGAGAGGAGCTGTCTGCCTCTCCCTGGCACAGGACAGTCCAATGCAATGGTGCTTTCAGCCAAGCCTAAGCAGATCAAAAGATGTCTCGGCTGCTTTCTGCACATCTGGCTCAGCCTCCCCCCAGAAGCAAAGGCTTGCTGTGCTTGGGATCTTGGCTTGCTTCTCACCAGGTCATGGCCGAGATCACCAGCAGGAGCCCTAATGGGGTGATGCTGTGCTGCTGCTGCTGCCCCAACAGCTCTTGGCGTGGGATCCTTGCTCAGGACTGCAAAGCCAGTGCTGAACCCAGAGGGAAGGGAGGGATGTTTGGAGGAAACGAGCAGAAACTCGGTAAAGGCCAAGGAGAAACCTTTTTTGTTGCCAGTGTAAATCCCAACTGCAGAGGAAAGTGCTGTTCTGGGACTGGAAGTCTCTTTGAGGCTGCTAGAGGGACGAGCTGCTGGGGCACGCAGAGCATGCACTGTACATGCTGGCAGGAGCTGTGCACCTTGCCGGTGCGGGCCGAGAGCACTGTAGTTAAGGAGGGCTCAGCAAAACGTCCAAGGAGGAGCGCGAACCTGGCAGTGGCAGCTGCCGCAGCCACAGCGCACTCACCAGCCGCTCGTCCCCCCCGAGCCAGACGGAACCTGTCTTAAGTGTACTGCTGCGGGGGCAGAAACTTGTGTGGTTTCTCCTGCTGGGGCTCCCTGCTGGGCAGAGCTGGAGCTGGAAATGGCTCCTGGTTGGAAGCAGCGGCCCTCACCTTCAGGTCTGGGAGAATTCACTGCCCTCCTGGTATGCTGGTAATGTGCATCGTGTTCAGCTGCAAGCGAGTAAGGTGTTGCATGAGGGAAGGCAGCAGAAGGAAGGGGGAAGCCATACCTGGGGTTACGCTGGAGTCTTGCAGCTGAAAGCAGCAGAGGTGCTGCAGCTGAACCCTGCCATAAAGCACCAAGAAGCTGGTGGGGCATTTTCCAAGGGGTGTCCATCTTGTCCCAAACCTAGGACTTTTTTATGAATCTTCCAAGCCATGTCATGACTCTAACCTTACCTCCTGGCCAAAGGAATTGCTCGTGGAGGCTTTTGCCAANAGCTGAAACCTGCCATAAAGCACCAAGAAGCTGGTGGGGCATTTTCCAAGGGGTGTCCATCTTGTCCCAAACCTAGGACTTTTTTATGAATCTTCCAAGCCATGTCATGACTCTAACCTTACCTCCTGGCCAAAGGAATTGCTCGTGGAGGCTTTTGCCAAGGGCACAGCCTCGTCTCTGTTGTGAGCTTTTTACTTATGGACCGCATGGACGATGCACGACAACATTTAGGCTCTGTTGCCAGAAATGTGAGTTATATGCTTGGTAAATTACTGGCTCCACCAAAGATTCAGTGGCGATAATGGCACTTTCATGGGGAAAGTGGTGGGGTAGGCAACTTCTAATTACTAGAAATACGATTTTAAAAAACAAAGTCAAGTTTATCTTATGCCTAAAAACAAACCCTTCTAGAAAGTTGCTTTTACTAAAAATTTTAATGTATGATAATAACTCAAGAAGGTTAAAGCAATACAGAATATAGTTTGACACTGTTTTTTGAAAGGACTGGAACACAAAGCAGCTGCTCTCACTGCTCTAAAACTGCCTTTTTTTCCTGAAAGTTTGGCTTGGCAATTAACCGCTCATAAATATTGCGAGGAGCAGAACCAAAGAGTAGCTACAGAAGGGAAATCCTTTACCTATTTGTTAGTTGCCACTCATGCCAGCTTACCATGGTGGCACTGCAGCCCCACAAGCCAGGTCCCGCTCCCCAGGGGCACGGGGATCCCGTGTGCTCTCTGAAGCTGAGGACGCCCAGGAACTTTGCAGGCAACACTTTTGCTGGACGACTGGGGTCTTGGATGGAGCTTTTGGTTGTTAGCAGCCCAGGAAACCCAGTTTATCTTAACACAGGCTGCAATTATACTTTTATAGCCTGACAGAGCTACCTTCAATAGCACAGGATTATCTTATGCACAGAATAGGAACGCAAAAGCAGTGAGGGGGGAGAAAAAAAACAAACTCAGATGCTTTGAGTAGCAGTGAACGGGTGTTATGTGCAAGGAAAATGGCCTGGCTGCTGAGAGCAACCTGGCGTGCGGGTAGAAGTGCCAGCGCAGCAGTGGCTTGTATGGCCTGTAGCCCTATTGGTGCCACAGGCTGGCTGCTTATGGGTTGCCCTTTTTCTGATGAGAACAACCTCTAGGAGAGAGGGAATGTAAGGACTGAACAGAGCCACTGCCTCTCTGCTCATGGTGTGCTCTCTCTTCCAGCTTAGCCAGGCCTCTGAACCTCAGCTGCAACCAGGCCAGGATGACGTGTATAACGTAAGTAACTGCTGGTTGTTGTTTGTTTCTTTTCAAAGCTGCTACCCAGGCAGACCTTTCTGGGCACTTATTGCCTGTGGATCAGAAAAACTCCATGACCCAGCCAATGAAAGTGATATACCCCAGTGTGCAGCACAGCATCTGTAAGGAGGGAAAATAAAACCTGGCAAGGGCAGCTTCTGTTGTCACTTGTCTGGCTGGATGCTAGGTAGATATGCGGGCTGTAGGTTCCTGATTTGATCCACTGAGCTGAAGGTATACCAGGAACCCAGACCGTTTCAGAGGCAGTGCTCTGTGTGCTGCACCATGTAACATGCTTGTGAGAGCACTCTGTGTGCATGCGTGTGTTTGTGTGTATGTGCAGCTGCAGCCACAGGACTGTTACACGCGATGTGTGCACCCCAACTTCATGCCCAGCCCTCTGCGGCTGGCTTGCAGATCTCGACGATCACCATTCCTTGGGCAACTCACAGGCACGCTGTCACCCGTGTTGCTGGTGTTATTTGATGTCAGCTGGAGAAAGGGCAAACACCCGGGAATGCTGCGTTGCTGACTTTGGGTGACTGTAGCTCTTGTATCGTCAGCGTGTGGAGGCCGAGCCACCGCAGCCTGGCTTTGTCCATCCCTGAGCTTTCCTGTTGCCCTGCAGTGTGAGCCCTGTGGTACCAGATCGCAGTAGTGGCATACCTTGTCCGCTGTGCCCTGGTCAGAGCCGGCATCAGATGGCTCTTCAGGCAGTGAAAGAAGACAGAGACAAGATCCTGTCTGCCCTTCCCAGCTAAATTGCTCACTCATGGCAGCGTTAAACTCTAGGTATTTTTGTTATGTCTAATTGTCTTTTGATTTAAATTTTTTTCCCTCACGCTTTTGACCATAGCCACATCCTGTGATGAGTTGTACTGTTTAACTGTGTAATGTATGAACACTAATGCGTTTTTTTCAGTTTAAGAACTGTTGCCTGTCACCTTTTCAGTCACAGTCTGTCAGCTGTGTTGTTCTGACCCAAAATCTCTCCTTTGCCCTCTTCCAAGGTAACATTTCCCAAATAAGAAATGTGTTGCACACAAAATTTCTACAGCCACTTGATGCAAATTCAGACAAGCTATTCTGCAAGAAAAATCAAGCTCATGGATCTTCACCCAACAGTGTGAGAGAAAGCGAGAAAGTCAGGAGTCCCTCCCCATCGCGTGCTCTCATTTTCAGCTCGTTTCTGCTTAAGAAAGGTTTTTGGTGCAATGGCTTGCTGCTTTGTGCTGCACAAACTGCTTCTTGTCGTTTCCATGGCTTAATCATAGACATTTTTTTTGACAGTTGCACTAAGGGGTAAAAAAATTTCTAGCTCTGTTATAATACTCACAAAGTTGGACACCAAACTGGGTTCCCTTTCTTTTCCTGTGGTAAGTCAAGATCTATTTTCTCATGATCGTAACGTCCGTCACTGCTTCTTGCTTTCTCGTTTCAGAAACTGTCTCGTGGACACAGAGATGAATACGATCTCCTGGGGGTGAAGCGAGGTGCAGACCCTGAGCTGGGCGGGAGACACCAGGTAACTTCCTCCCACACGTGCACCTTTTCTCTTTCAGTCTGGTTCCTTCCTTCTCATGTCTAACCGCTGTTTAGACATGCAGGCATTCACCACACGTTTGCTAAGCACCAGTGCCTTCCTAGAGAGGGAACGGCAAAATCTGTGTAGTTACTCAGGCGGCTAGCAGTGTGGCGGGGACGGGAGTAAACCTTTCCCCCTCCCCTTTGATCTTTGCCCCTCATGCCCCCCCAGCCCCCATCACTTTGCTGAGAGCTTGAAGCCACCCAGAACAGGAAGTGACACCCAGCCTTGGGGCGGATGTGGAGCAAGCAAGGCAGGAGTGGGTGTTTCGTGAGAGCTCGCTGCACGTGATGCCGCCAAACAAGTGCCAAGAGAGTAAAGCAGCAGCCAAAACAACCGTTTCTGCTGCAGAGCCCAAGAGTTTCAAAGGAAAAGGGAGGGGAAACCTTCTGCATCAGCGTGTTGGGCTTGCCTTGCAGGTGACAGCTGTGGGGATCGAGCAGAGAAGAGCCAAGTTTTATAAATTATCAACATTAAATTAGTTTTCCAGATAACAAGTTGTCTTAACAGAGCCTTCTGGGTGGAGGTGAGATGGATGGGCTGTAATGGGTACGGCACATCCATAGGACTGTGGCTGTGCCTTAGAACAAATGCGCAGGCTCATACAAGGTGGCGGGGGATGCTGGTAGTGCAACATGTGGGCAACTTCCTTCTTTTGTTTTACAGCAGAGAAGAAAGAACCCTCAGGACATGGTCTACACTGTGAGTAGAGAGAGTGGGAGGGAGAAGAGACGGAGGGATGGCTGGAAATAGGAGTTTCTATTTCATAGGAGACTATTTTTTCCTCCCTACTCAGTTTCAGCTTTGGTTCAAACTTAACAGCTGCTTTCAAAGGCTTCTCTTCCCTCCTATCCTGTTTTTTTTTTCCTAGAAAATTTCTGCTCCTTTCTCTGTGACAGGAGAAAAACATTGGCAGATGGGGAAATGAGTTTGGATCAAGATAGCTGCTGATCCCTTTGTGTTAGCCATTAGTGACTAACCAACCTTCGTCCCACACGACTGATGCTGCAGTATTTCACGTGCTTGTTCTCCAGCCTCTCTGAGTGCTCTCTGACAAAGTCCAAATGCCAGTGATTTAACTTTCTTGATTTAACTTTCTTGATTTAACTCCCACTAAATGCGATGGTCTGTGCTTCAAAGGATAGATACATGAATGCTAAAGCACATGTCGTAACTCGGGTCTTTCTGGGTGTTCAGTGCTTGCTGAGGAATGAGCTTGTTTCCAAGACTGACCTTCGTTGTTATTAAACCAGATGCTCTGATCACAGCTGGTCGTAAGCATTTGGGAACTGCTTTCCCAGATGGAGGAAGGAAGAGCTCCTCTTTCTTAACCGTCACCCTGCAGTGTTAGACTTCCCTTTTCTCTGGGCCTGAGCTGCATGTTTGGGTTTGTCTCCTGAACAAATGCTGCTTAAAGCTTTTCTTTGGAGAGCTTTGATTGTAGTATCTGGTGCCAGCCTAGATAAATGACTTGGTTGAGGGTAGAGTTATAGTCATTTAAGTAAGTGTTTGGAGATGATGTTTGATTGATATGCTAAGCAGATTTGATCATGTATAGCACCTACTTAAATGCACATCAGTCAAATCCCACTGCTGTCCCTTCTTCTCTGGAATATATTGAAGCTTTGAAGGCAAGGCAGCCCCAGAAGCACGGGCTTGGAGTGCAGGCGCCCCGGGGCTGGCTTGGGTTTTCTAGTAACACGCTGACTCTTTCTCCCTCTCTGCTTGCAGTCACTGCAGAAAGACAAGATGGGCGCAGCATACAGTGAAATCGGAATGAAGGGAAAGGGAGAGGTAAGTCTTGCTTTCCTTCCCGGTGAAAGCCTGGGGTGAAAAATTCTTCATTGCTGCTCCCTCACAGAGCAGTAGCCCCAGCTGCATGTAGCTGCCTTGCACAAGGAGGTCCCTCGTTGCACAGCACCTACAGGCACGGCTGAGAGCGGTTATTTCCTGTACTAACCAATGTGTTTGGGGCAGCAGTAAGATGTGTAGCTACAGCACTGCGGTAGCTGTAAAACAAGGTGGACATCAGACAGTAAGCTTTGCCCCATCAGTATTAGAAACACAGCTCGTACACCAGCAGTGTATGTCGAGGGGAAATATTTCAACTTTTGGACAGAAAAATTCTGATGGCTGCCCCAGCTGAGGAGGCAGAGGGCATGAGATGGGTGAGGAATAGTTGAAGGAAGTTATCTAGCTTCAAGCAATGCAACGCCTGTGGCCCAGCAGCTCATGTTAGTTGAGCATGTTCCTTCAGAGCAATTCAGAGCTGGAGGTTCGCAGTTTCCCCTCGATGGGCTGTCAAGGCCGGTCCGCTTTACAGGCGCAAGTAAGCATTTGCAAGCTCCTCCTTGTGCCTCATTCAGACACGTGAGGGTGGAAACATTCTCCTTCCCCCACCTCCACTCTCAGATTTTTAAGAAGGAACAGATCGGTTATGTCTAAAGCTAGCAGCAAACGGATAGTTTTAGCTCTGTACACAAACTGCTTGGGGAGGGAAGCTTGTGTCTGAAAAAAAACCCCAAACCATCTGGGGACACTGTTTATGGCAAAACAAAAAATTGCTGTGACCTATACAGGTTCTGTTTTAAGTCAAAGTGTCTTAAATATAACCTTAAAGGGGCATTTCAAAACAGAGTTTAGCACTGAGAAATGCTGAAGCAACACCAACATTTAATCCCCTCCCCTTTTTTATTATTCAAATACCCATCTGCCACACTCAAGCTCAGTTTACAAGCTATGAGTATGTGAAGTCTCACCATGTTTTTATGACTGGTCCGATTACTGGGGACCCCTCCTGCCAAACCTCGCATCGTTCTAGATGTACGATCGTTTAAGACTGCCGCAGTCTTAATTGTGGCAGGCACCACTCTCTGCCATGCGTTCGTGACCTGTTATGTGGTCAGTGCTCTGCTGCTGCGGGGCAGTTGTGGCCAGCCAGCGGCCCGCCGTGCCAGCCTCCATCCAGGGGGCTGTAAGCTCGGCTGTCCCTGGGTCTCACCTGGCGCTCGTGTGCGACGGCTTTGTGTGGCGGCTCCCCGTACCCCTGGGAATGCAGCAGCAAGGGGGTTCAAACACAAGGTTTTTCTTGGTACCTGGATGGTCTGAGTGACCTTGTTTGTACCATGACAGTCCCAGTACCTATTTTAGCAAATCCTGCGTGACTTTGTCCTCAGCCAGCCTTATCTGCAGTTCCTTTGAATGTCTAGACAGCTTGTCAAATGTGTGCTGGAGAATTTACTTACTGATCTGTGTCTGTCCAATAGAGGGGAGAGCCCTTCGGACACCAGCTACACATGCAGCAACTTAAAAATACAGCCCTGGTTCTTCTGGGTGTGCCTTCAGCACGTGGAACAATTGCTGTCTATAGGAACGTTGCCAAATCTCTATACATACAGTAAATCAAAGAAATAGCGGCATTATAAGAGGATGACAGGGAAATATGTCAGCAAACCGAAATAATTTCCTTTTTATTTCCAATCCTCACTATTTTCTCCTTCTACGGTCCCTGCAGCCTGTCTGGGCTGGTCCAGACTTAGTTGCTTTCCCTCCTGCGCAGCGGGAGTCCAGGCCAAGCGCAGCAAGCTGACCCTCAGTACAGGATGGGGGAAGTTAGAGGTTTCTTTCCTTTTGCATAACGGGAAAAGCACCCATTAATCTTTGCTTTGTTTTCTTTCTCAAAGCAGCAGAGGCGGCGAGGCAAAGGGAACGAAGCTGTCTATCAGGTAGGTCTACCAGCCACCACCTGCTCCCCTCATCTATCTTTGTGGTTTAATTGTAGCCTCTAGTCACAGATCTCACCACACTGTCAGCAATGCATGATGAAGCAGAGCTTTCAAAGCACCTTTCTGAGGATAGTTACTCAGATTCAGGGCAAAGACCACACTGCAGGTACTTTGATAAAGTGGCTGCATGTTCTAAATACAACCGGCAGGAACACTTGGGTAGCTGCTCTGGTAGGAACCATTTCCACAGTCCTAAAACTTGGAGAACCACATTTTGACTGCGGCAGGTGATGCGTTCAGTTCGGTCTCTGAATTGTTTATTGCTTAAATGGAAGCCTTCAGGTTGCCAAACAACTGTTGTAATGCAAAGCATCAGTGGTCCAGCCCGTCCCACTATAGTGTACAGAGCACAACCTGGTCAGCACCTCCAGCCCCTTGGTGCCCTGGGGGGTTTCCGTGTTGCAAGGAGTCCATCAATAAGGCCTTATTTGGGCCGCCATGCAGAATTGTTCCAAAATGCGTTTTACTTTCTGTAGCAGCCTGTATGTTGTCACCGACATCTTAAAATGACAAAAATCAAATACATACTAAAAAGTTCTTCTGATGCAGCACATGCCAGTGAGCTTTCCTGTAAGGTGGCTTATTTTTAGCTAAAGGTACCTCTCTTCAAAACCTGCTCTACTGCTGGTCACAGGTAGCTGGTAAGAAGCACTGTCTCAGCAGTGGGCTCAGTATGCCATGAACCATTCATAGCGGAGTGAAGGGCAGCTAGAAGTTTTACAAGCAGGCACCATCTCTCTCTCTTACTAAATCCTTACTCTCGGAAGCCCTAGTTACCTCTGCTGTGGCAGCCTCCTGGCCTGACCTGTGACTCTGCCACAACTGCTCCTGCGCCGCTCTTGGAGTAGTCACTTCCATGGCTGCAGCAGGGATCTGTAGGTCCCACATTACAGCTGAGCCCTCCCCCCATCCTCTCCCAGCTGAACAGGCTGGCAGGAGGCGGCCTGCTGGGTCTCAGGCAGCGGGGCGAGGGGATGCTTCCCAGGGTTCGCAGCCATCTGAAGCCCCGCTGCCAACATATCCAGAGTTGCATCTGACTTCCCTTCCAAATTACGGAGAAGTCTAAAAGTTCATGATTTGATGTCTATTCCTTTAGTTAGCAAAGTTCGCTCTAGCACTGGTTAGCTCTTAATAGTCAATAATATGCAAATAAAACGTACTCTAAAGATCTGCATCACCAGTTAGGATGAGTTGCCATAGTCATGCTTTCGTAAGTTGTTCAGGCTGTATCTTGCCTTCAGGTGAGTGACAGCTGTTGACACCACACAAAGACTAAGGAAACACTCATGAGTAAAACACCTCTGTAGAACCCCACCCGCCCACCCCCAAATTAGAATTATGCTACTGAGCCCCTGCCATCATGTTCCTGACCAGTCAGCCAGGGAGCACGAAGCACCCACACTGGTATCTCACCATTTTTCTCTTTTTTCAGGGTCTCAGTACAGCGACCAAGGACACTTATGATGCTCTCCAAATGCAGACCTTGCCCCCCCGCTAAGCGGGAGTCATGGAGGGGGATGGGCAAGGGTGAGAGATGTCCACCTGCTTTGGGGAGGACAGGAGGGAAAGCCTTTTTCTTCCAAAACAAGCACTGCGTATTTTCTCAGAGCAACAACCTGCTTTGGTTGGTGCGCAGAGGGAATATGTCTGGACTTGATCAGTCCCTTCTCCCTTCCCTCTTTAATCATGTAACTGCAAGCTTTAGCTATTAAAATGTACATATCTGTAAAGTTGTTTCCAGTAATAGTGGTTATTAGGCTGATTTTTGTAAGATTTGAATTGTGGGAGCAGACTGCACCTATGAACACAGCGCTTTCCATGGCTATCAAGATGACATGTATTTATGGTCCCATTGCATTTAAAGAACTTGTAAAGATAGAGCTGGAGTATCTCCCAATAGTATTTATCTTTAGACTATTTCACACAGACCAGTAAACTTTTTGCTTCAAATTTACCTTTTAAGAACTGCTTTGGTGGGGGATGACTTTTAATTGTAAAAACTGATGTGATGTTACTGCGGGGTGAAGGATGGAGGCTGACTGCCAACTTTTCAGTATGAAGATGAACAAGCACTAAGCTTCAACAAAAGGCCAAGCAATGGCCTTGCCACTCATCCAGCACCTGGAGCTAAGCAAGAGCTGGGTAACCTGGCTAAGAGACTTCACAGAAGGTGGACAATACCCCCATTACAATGACAACAGGGAGACTGGATTATGATAGGGAGTAAAAGTGGAAAAAAAACCCAGGAAAACTGATGCTGGAGCGTCCCATTTGGCTGAAACTGCTGGCCCTCATGTTAGCAACATTACATCTATCACTGCAGAACAGGCTCCCTTGTAAGAGGGGGGTGTGGTATTCTAATCTCAGAAACTGACCAAAACTATTGCTTCTGGGCAACAGAAACTGTACAAAAGCCAATGTCAATGCAGTTTCCAAACCAGTCTAGCATCAGGTTACCTTCAGAAGAGGATGCAGGTATCATTCCACAGCGATACCAATTCAGTAATGTAATGTAATGGATTTCTGATGAAGTAAAGTTAGTGTCAAAGTAAGTCCTGTGTGTGTGTGTGGTGAACCGCTGTGGGAACAGAACAGTCTCGTTAGCTGGCGCAGTCAGGCCGGCCGGACCAATTTACACACAGCAGTGTAATCACCTAGGCAAGCTGAGGAGGACGGTATTCCCACAGGAGCTTCTAAACACATCCTGGGAGGTGGGATGGGATGTTGGAAATATGCTGTAAGCCCAAGCACAAACAGGACGCTCACCTCCTGCTGCAGCCTCAGCTTTGCCAGTGACTTCCAAGACTGTGCAATGAAGCCTGTAAGCAACTCGGTGAAGACAAAAACAGCCCAGCAAAATAAAGGATATTTTAATTTGGGTCAGGAGCTGACCAGTTCATTCCACCAGCCCAGACGGAGGGTGCAGAGCTAAAGCAAGACCATGGGGGATGCGGGCTGCCTCTGTGGGCACTGCCCAGATGAGGCTGCATGTTCATTTCTTAAGGGACTGGGTTAGCAGCAGAAAATCTCGCTTAACTTGCTCCTGCGTATATTACAAGGCTGTACCTAACTGCTGGAGCAGTAGAACTGTATCTGCAGTGGGTGCTTGTAGCTTTTGAAGAATATTTCAAAGACACTAAATTAGTGCCAAAACCCCCTCAAAAGTAAACTGAGCCATCCCATGCACAGCAATGAATGTTTCTTGCAAAGGATTTCCCAGATCCTTTACTGTTGTTCTGCAACAAGACAAATCTGAGAGAATTGGGTGATACCTCCAAGAGCTGAGCTGAAAACTACAGTAGAGTTGCTACCACCAAGCACTCCTGTTCTTCATGCAAGAACAAAGAATACTGAAAACACCCTTTTAAAAAAAAAAAAAAATCACAATAACCGTA
The DNA here is from genome assembly GCA_013398225.1 of Steatornis caripensis. Lineage (NCBI taxonomy): Eukaryota > Metazoa > Chordata > Aves > Caprimulgiformes > Steatornithidae > Steatornis > Steatornis caripensis. The sequence continues at coordinate 231,353 of VZSC01007889.1, forward strand.
TTTGCAAGATTTAGAAGTGAAAAGTTTCGGCAGTCGTAAAATACCAACCACTAAAAAATGGGGAAGAAATTCTTAGGCAAAAACATCACCTTTATGCTCTTTATATAGAAATGGATCTTGATTTCAGAAAGCATCCAACGCTTGTTTCGGGGACGCTCACCGTCAGTGTGAGCTGAGCCTTCTCTCTGCCTTCAGGAAGCAAATGAAGCTGTTTTTTACCTTTTAGGAGAGGAGTCGATAACACACAAGTAGAACAAAAGTTTCAAGTGGAGTGCAGGAAACCTGGGCTCTCCTCCATTTTGACACGACAAAGAGCATGAAAGCGCAATCCCCTGGCCCAGTTTGACACACCAGGGGAAGGGGAATTAGCCTTCCTCTGACACTTTTAAAAAACTACAAACAAGTGCATACATGTTAAAACACTTGGAAAATGGTTTAATGATGTTTACAACAGAAATGAACTGTACAATTACAGTAAGTTTAATATATATAAAAAATTACAGCAGACAAATGCATCTACACAAAATCTACCTTTTCATTCTGATTTACTGTAATCTACACAATCTCTCAATGCCTACAGCTATCTGTAGGCGACCACTGGGAAAATAATAATAATAATTATAATAATAATAATAATAATAATAAAGGACACCTTTAAAGAGACAGCATTTCACCTTCCTCCTCACCCCTAGTGTGATCAGCAAGGTTTTGAAATGTGTGGGACTCTCACATTTCAGTCTCAAGAAAAGCCTGGGTTGCGTTTGGGTACGGGTTCTCCCATACGGCCCTTGATTTCAAGTGTTCTGCTGACCTGAAGCGTAATAAATGCAGTATACGAGGAAGGGCAAGAGAAGAAAAAAAAAAAACCTCCCAGCCAGTGTAAGCAGGCAGCTGCACAGACTCACGAAACCATTAAGACTGAAAATTTCTCTTGTTTAGAAACGAAGCAAAAAGGGACTGCCCAGACGCTACGGACATTCACAAATAATCGTCTCTTTGAAAACTACTACCGGATTTAGAAGAAAGGGGCTCGCTTTTCCACTCCCGATTCTTCGTACAAAGGGTCGGCTTTCAAACGAACGCGTGTGTTTGTTAAATGTTTTTTTTTTTAAAGCTAAATTTACGCTACTTCCTCTTTGGCCCATCCCTTAGGAACAGTGAACACCCCTTTACGCTGAGAAAGAACCTCAGGTCGAAGGGGGAAAAAAAAAGAACATGCTGTCTCTTTAAAAAGAAAGAAAGAATCCCAGTTGGGAGCGGCCGTCAGTGAAAATGCGATCCAAATTGGCGGTCTGGTGGAAATTCCTCATGGAATATTATGTACAGTTTAAAAACCCTTAGTTGTTTTTTATTTTAATTTATGAACACCTAGGCAGTGAAAACTGTTATGTTAATACATACATAGACACACCCAAAACATACAAAAATACTATTATTTCAAACTACTAAGAATAGGACAAGTTCAGTTATCTCCATGCTATGACTTTAAGAGCATTACACTGAAACAAACAAGAATTTAAACGACAATTTTTTAATATCCCAGAAATATACCAAAATATACATCTAAGCTTTGGAATTACTGAGGTTAGACTAATGCAAGTGCTGGGTAATCGTACTTAATACACAAGTCTAAGGTTCTGCAGGAAAGAAATTATCTTTGGTATCTGCATCAGGCTAATAATATTAACATTTGGATTTTGCTTTGGGATAGAGCTTGTATGACCCTAGAACCAAACACCCCCCAATCAACTGAGATTAAAAAGATCCATGTAAAAAGTTCCTCCATTTGCAATCCCCCCCCCAAAAAGTTAAAAAGTCACAGGCATCTACCTAGCATAAAAGGTTGAGAAATACAATGCATAGTTGCACAGTGGTGCTGCAAAAATAAAAGAAATCTAGAAAAAAGGAGCTAGAGGAGAAATGAAAAGCTGCTGCTTCTTCTTCTTCTTCCAGGGATCTCTCACAACAGGACAGCCTCTTCCAAGCAGTGACGGGGGAGGGGGGGAAGCTCAGAAGTGCACCTCAGCGTGTATTAATCAACATCACCCAGCCCCCAGAGGGTTAAAGCACCCAGCAGAGCAGCCAATCCTGCACCCAAGTCTTCAGCTCCTCAACCCACCTGCGAAGCCCCCGGCTGCCCCCTCCCAGCGCCCCGATTGCCCCCTCGGCCGGGGCAGCCCTGGGGGGCCGGGGCCCAGGCCGGCCCCTCGGCGCGGGCAGCCCGCGGAGACCCTCGGAGACCCTCGTGCCAGCCGGGCCGGCCTCACAGATGGGCTTGGTGCTGAAGACGCCCTTTGTCTTTGGTTTGTTTGTTTGTTTTGAGTTTATACAATCATTAGGAAATCTTTGGTTTTGGCTGGAAATTTTAAAAGAACAAAACAAAACAAAGAAACCGCCCCCTCCCGACTTATAGCAGCCTCCGTGACCTGACAAAGCTTCTCTTTCCCATGGGGGTAGGGGAACTACATTCAAATAAAGATGGACCGGGTTAAGGATGCAGCTTCTGGCCAGGCTGGGGAGCGGGGAAGGGATGCAGGATTGTCAAATAATAAAGAAGAAAATTAAATATCTGGAGATTTCTTTCTTTTTTTTTCTTTTTTTTTTTGGTCATGCTAGAAAGCGAGTAGTGTGTACGCAGCACGGGGCTGAGAGCGCCGCCGGGCCCTGGGGTTCAGCGCAGCCCCGGGAAAGGCAGCGCGGGCGGCCCCTTTCCGCGGAGAGTGAAGGGGGGGAGGGTGTGGATATTCACAGACTGATCAAGAGGACCCCTTGTAACCAAAGGAAATAAGATAAGATTGCAATTTGCCCTCACTTTGCAGTAGCTTTTAAGCAGCGACATTCAGAGGCGTTAGGGGGTCACTCCCCAGTTGCAGGTCACGGGGCGCTATAGGCCAGAGTTCAGTGTTAATCAGAGGAGGGAGGGCAGACTTGGCAACTCTGTAGGGTTTGGAGAAAGTTAAAGCAAGTTACTCAGTTACGAGTTAGAAATGAGGTATACGACAGCTCCTGTACCTGTGGCGGATAAACACCCCACACCTACTCACACCTAGCCTTAGATACTACCACAGAGGAAGGAAATGGAACAACGGCACTGGCGGGGACGAAGCAGCTACTGCCAGGGTCCTTCCCACGGACCGCTGGCACGCGAGGCACCCCGCGGGGACCAGCGCTGCTCCAGACCTCTTCAAACCACCCGCGGGCGGCTCTGCGGCGATCCCTTCTCTTCCCTTCCCCGTCTCGCAGGGAGGCCCAGTCCAGCTCCCCGGGAACTCGCAGGGAGCGGCGCTGATCTCCGAGTCTTTCGCACTGCGTTTTCCCCTCGGACTCGCTCGGGCGCAGGGAGCACCAGGGTCACAGAGGCCGACACGTGGAAAGTGAATGGGGGAAGAACTAAAGGTTTTGTCTCAACTGCCTTGTTCTCAGGACACTGTCACGGGTGCTCTCGTTCCTAAATTGTTTCTCAAGGGGGTTGTGTGATCTCCACGATTTGCCCCTTGGCATGCCGTTTCCAATGTCTTAGGATTCCTTCTGTTTCAGAATTTCAGATTTCTGTAGCACCGCAACATGCCAGCTTCGTCCGCACACCACGTTACCACATTCAGGGAACAGGGCTTAAGTAGCTGCTGCTACAAAATTCAGCAAAGGCAGTATGAATCCTGAAGGGGCCTACAACAGATAAGAGAATTTTGGGAGGAAAGGGGAAGCTAACTGGATAAATTAAGTATCTTACGGTTTTATGTAAAGCTCTGCTGGAGAATATTCACCAGCAGACCGACACAGTTTTAAGACCGATCAGCATTTTGGTCTGAGCTACTTGACAATGTCCTGTTTGGTAGAGAGATGAAATAAGGCAGAGGGGGTATGCTCCAGTTCTGGGGCCGAGCCTCAGCAGCACTAAGGAACGCCAAAGGGTATCATCTTCCCTCGCCTCCCACAGGCTGTTTCATTTCCTTCCTCAGATTTGTTTTCCTTAAAGCACACCTTGTTTTCCACTTCTTTTGTTCCAAGTGCTCTTTTCTTTGAGAAGTCATTTCTTTCAATATCCCTATTACCTATCTATAAATCTAACTAGCTCTTTGAAAAGTCACACAATATTAATACCACTTTTACATAATGTCAGAACAACAATTCTATTAGTAAAGCTTTCAGTGAAGTTCTGCAACCCGATTGGTGTCTGGAGGAAGAGTAGCTGGACAACCCACCTCTCCCCCCCCTTCCTCCCTTTCTTCACAAGAGCTCACCAAGTTCACTGATAAAACAACTCAGCCCAATAGCACGATACGTGAACATGTACAAGGCTACTGCGGGGAGCAAAGAAGGGAGTCTTCAAGGTCCCTCCCTCAAGAGAAAGACCACACGCAAAAGCTGTTGAACAGACTCTGACCTTGGACTACACTGCTTCCACATTCGGAGGAAAGAAACAGTTTTCCCTGACTGCATCCCAACATCAGCCTAAGACCTGCAGCATCGGGCAAGCCCCGCGCACCGTTTGTCTTCACGGAGCCAAGGCAACTCCGTGCAGAAAAGGTGGGAGCGCCCACAAGAGATGAGGTCCTTACAGAAAGGGACACTGACCCAAAGCTCAAAAAACCCCCGCCCGGCTTTTCCCCTTACCCGCTCTGAGAACAGCAGAGCTGACAACTTATCAGTGCCTTTGGTTCCCTACGAGGCCACTGGGAATTCTCCCGCCCCAGGGGAGTCGAGCTCCTTTAGAAACCCACCTCTCTCCATCGCCACGCGCAGCCAGGCGCACACGCTCACGCACACATGCACTCGCACACCCACCCACCCACGCGCACCCCTGCCCTCTGCCCCCGCTCCGTCGGCCTTGAAGGGAAATGAGAAGGGAGCCTTGGGGTCCAGACGAAGGGGGCTGCCACAGCCTCCCAGGGCAGTAACCGCTCGCCCTTCTGCTACTCCCACCGCAACGCCAAGACATATGCCAGGAGAACAACCCGACCCGCTCACTCCTTCGCCAACAACCCCTCAAAGCTCCTCTCCCACAACCACCTCACAGTATTTTCAACCCTTTCAGGCATACCAGCCAGGTGTTAGGAGTAGGTTAGCTTTCACTTCTCAGTTTGGTTTTTTCTTTCATAGTTTTTGGTCTAGACAGGATTAGCATTGCTATTTAGAAAAGGAAGTGTTTAAAAAGTTTTCCACCTATTATCAAGCACTACAAGCCCTACATTCAGTAACAAGACAAGGGGGATAAAAGGAACCTGTTTCACTTTTGCTCTCCCAGATAGATTAAGATGCGACAACTGTTCTTCTCCCTCCCCGAAGTTAAACACAACGGACCCAGTTCAGCTCTGGAGCAACTCAACTAACTGAAACGGATTTACACCACCTAGGTTGATTCTAACCCAGTACAGCCACCTTCTTTCCCCCGAGCCTCCCAGGTACCTGTTGCCTCATCTTTAGATCCCAGCGAAGGGAAAGGAAAGGCCAAGAGGGAGGGAAGTGTGCGCACACTGAAAGGACCCTGAACAGCAACCCGATCAGTAACCTGCATGCCACCACGTGCCGTGCTGCAGATTAGACCACAGATAAACCAACCAAACAACAATCCCAAACCCAGGAGCGACAAAATGTTTCCTTTGGCAAGACAGATACAAGGAAAAAAATTCATGAGCAAACATTTTCCTTCTAACACAGTCAACCCCCTTCTCTGCCCCCGACATCCACCCACCCCCACCCGACCCTATAAAGTTGTAACCTATAAACAGGATCTCAAATACATACAGCATAATCATGTTTATCAGTCATAATAAACATCAGTTCAACTAAACTCTACAGCTAGAATTATCTCCACTATTTATAAAGTTTGCTTTTCTCTTCTGATTTTTTCAGTTTAAAACCAGTTCTGCGACAATGCTAAGCTATGCTGAGGTATTTTATGAAGGTGCCAGAAGCCAGCTGCTACCCACAAGTATTGTTCTCAGAGCTGTATGGTGCTACCTTTCGCTGAGGGAAGACGGGGGAAGGAACAAGGAGGGAGAGGGAAGGAGGGAGGGGGCCCAGACAATTCCAGGTACGGACAGTCCTTAGCAGGGCATCATCGCAGACGGGGCTGAAAGCAGCCCCAGGACAAAGCCCAGTAGTTGTTTTGGTTTTAGGAATTTGGTCAGAAAAGAAGTACCTGATGCGTTCTACATCCTGACCGTATCTGTCTACTCAACTAAAAGACATCTCTTCCCTTCTCCCACAGTTAAGTTATTTGTAGTTCCAGTGCAAGTTTCCTAACACCCTTCTGACAGCATCCCACGGCGGGTAAAAGCTCAGAGCACGTACCCACCAGCAGTGCCCTGGAAGAAGCGGCAGACAGATCCAACGAAGACAGATGAGCCGAAAAAAGATCAAGTTCATTTTCATGCATCGCTGTGTGTGCTTGTCTGTGAAGATACGCAAGTAGGGGAGTCGACTCTCGCCATCGTCCCAAAAGCACCGAAACTACTTGCATTGATGTACAGGGAACCAGGTATGGTTCACGTCATGGAGCAAAAGATATGAACATTTTAAGAAACCGCAAACCGTGAGTCAGTAACTTTATACCAAAGCCTCCTCCGTCCAACATCTTTCAAGTATTTTAGGGGTCTCCCCGCTGGAAAGAAGAGAAAGACTCATGGGCCGCAGCAGGAGTGGGGTTGAACGACTGAAAAGAGCAGACCCTCCGCAAGGTATGTATCTTGAATCCTGTACTGCTATAGCATTTTGGAGAGGGAGGGAGAAGTAGACAGAGGTATTGGTTGCAAAAATATAAAGGAATTGGAGTTGGCTACGTGAGGATTGACACCCATAAACCCAGTGGGGGTAGCGGGTTAGCTTACTCCTTTGGTAACGCTCCACCCTAGGCAACAGCCAGGGTACATCCACAGGTGTACCCCCACCCTGCGGATAAACATCATTTAACAGTTTCAGGCAGAGCAGGAATAGTGACTCTTAATAAAGCTAACGTCGTGATAAATAAATCTACATTTCAAACTTCCGGTTTAAAACCAAGTATCATCAAAATTTCGGACCAGATGCACTACTTCGTCTGTCCCAAAACAACACTCTAGCAACCATGAGGAGCTACGTGTCTCTCCAAGATGATTTTGTGAAGTAAATTTTTACCTAGGAAAGTATCAACTGATATTTAAGGTAAATCAGATGTTGTTTTGGTTTAGTATCTGTAGTATGGTTCCAGCTGTAATGGGTGTTCTGCTCCATTTATAAGAAAGAAAGAAAGAGGGAATTTCTGTTTTAAAGACTGTTGCTCTGCAGGAATGTGCACAGAGTTAAGGAATTCATACTGCTGTCTCCTTCAGCGACTCAACTGCAGAAATGTGTGCTGAGCCAAAGCATGCCGCGAGGCTTACAGAGGTGACATTTAAACATTAGAATGAACCTAAACATTACCTTACAGTTCCAAGAAAANGCACAGAGTTAAGGAATTAATACTGCTGTCTCCTTCAGCGACTCAACTGCAGAAATGTGTGCTGAGCCAAAGCATGCCGCGAGGCTTACAGAGGTGACATTTAAACATTAGAATGAACCTAAACATTACCTTACAGTTCCAAGAAAAGTAAAAAAAAAAAAAATTTTCTATTACTCATACAATTGTTGGCATGGACGCACACGGTAAATTTTCTCTAGCGTATTTTGGTAACAGCCATTCTCTTACTGCCCCCTGAGCAAAACTGGTTACCTCTATGCTGTTTTGGGTTTTTTTAAATGAATTAATTATCCTAAAAGATTTTGGGAGGATATCAAAGATCAGAAGTATCAAATTCTTGGTGACATTTAATGCTCACTGTGAAGTATGTAAAATTAAAATCAGGGGTAAAAGCAGAGGCAGTGGATTGCTCTTGCTCAAATGAAAAGCTATCATACTATGAGAAAACATTTGCTCTTGTGTGTTAAGATCAGCAGACAGCTTCTTTGCTCAGTGTTGTCATTCCCCCTTATTACCCTAAAAGGTGCAACAAATCACAAGCTGTAACTCCAAATACACCAGGAGCTATATTGTTTTCACTGAAAATCTCTGTCAGTCTGTTCATTTAAAGATAAAATTCAAACTGGAAGCTTCTGGTGTCCTAGAAGGTCTGTAATTCAAGCCATCAGAATATATGTCTTCCTCTTAACGTTCTGGCATTCTAGTTTTCTCTTACAAGATAACCTCACTAGCACTCAAAGAAAATTACTGAGCAACAGCAGCAACATGTTCGTACGTGAAGATCCAACTAACTTTCAAGTGTGTTCTCCTCGCTGGTTCAGTCGACCACAGATTTCCCATTCATGGTAAAGTGACTTTTGTCAATGCAATTTAACTTGCGTTTCGACAACTCTTTATGGAAAGAGAGGATCTTAAGAAGTAGCGGAACAACGATGTGCCATCACAAATTACCCAAAGAAAAACAAAAAAGTAACACTTTTGTGTTAGAAGAAGCAACACTAGCCTATGAGCTGGAAAAAAAAATCTCTTAAAAATCAGGTACTTGTGCACGTAAGAAGCATGGTATCTCCCAAAAAAATTTTTGAGTGCATGCGCACACACGCCATCTCAGACCAACATGATAAAATGTACTTAGACTAATACATACTGCATAGTAACTCAGAAACAGAATAAATCCTCTTAAGGAGATTTAAATTGACAGATGTGACTCACAAATAACTGAAGGGTGGATGTCAAGAGGACGGGNTTAGCAGGGGGGTTGGACTAGATGATCTCTAGAGGTCCCTTCCAACCCCTACCATTCTATGATTCTATGATTCTATGATTCTATGACTCTTGTAAGCAGCCATATCTGTCTGTACTTTCTAGGAGCCGTTCATAAATCGTTCTATGATGACTACAGAGTGTTCTGAGGAGATGAAGTGTACTAAAGCCAAACTGAAATACATTTCCCTAACATCAGAAAAAATTTCATCACCAGCAGCCTACACCACTTCATCCTGGAGCCATTTCCTACATTGTTCTTCCAGACCTTCAGGGCATATCTGTATTTGTATCTCTGTAAACCTCTTGCTTTTTGAGCTAACTGCCCTTCTCTATAATGAGAGAGTTTTTTCACCTTCTCTTTTCCTGCGTATGTCCTTTGGTGTGCTTGCAACTATGAAAAGCAACCCACGCACCTTTATACAAAGAGACATGGAGCTCTGAAAAAGAGATGCTATTATCCTTTCCTAACACATGACGAAATTCCTTCCGGTCTTGGCTGACAAATCAATACAGGAGCAAATGTACCAGCACGCAGCCAGAAGACTGTCTAGAAATGAATATTTGCACAGAAAATCTTCCCCTGAAAAGAACAAGAGGGATTTAAAACCGTGAGCACGTAATAGAAAATCATCTCCATTCAACATATGAACTCACTGATAGTGGGATCAGAGATGTAACTTTGCGTCACTGGAGGAAGAAAATCAAATTTGTTTGCTAAATAAATGTCCCAGGTCTGTCGGCGAGTTTGTGACGACGCACGGCCCAATGTCTACCGCGACAATAATTCTCCATTTTCAACACTCATGAACTCGGACCATGATCATATTTACTAGGTCTGTATACAATTGTTATTGTCTCTTTTCAGATGCATCAATTTCGGCTGTTAGCATGATTATGATTTAAAAAAGAAACTTCTGCTAAATTGTAGCACGTGATCTCATATTCCTTTCATTCTGTGAAGAAGCGTATGCACTCTTGACTAGGCAGGCGTACACCTGCCGCCAACCTGATTTCCGTCTTTCACCTAAACACCGGAGGTAGCCAGCATCCATGAGACAAAACACTGCTAGGGATGAGAAGCAGGCTCCAGGAGCGACAGTAGCCGTTGGGATGATTTTGGACAATGAATCAGAGCACACTGGTGCTAGACGCTGTGGGATATGTGCCATTTGGGTATTTTGTCAGTTTCTGCAGGCAAAACCAAGCCCCTTCTGGATATGCAGCTACTCTGAATTTCCAGTTTCTCTCGGAAAAAGACTCGCTAAGAAACTCCCTGGAATCTGGGCCCCAGAGAGGGTGACGGGGTAGAGAGGAGGAGGGTAAGGAGGTATAAGGTGCTCACACCAAAGCCATGTGACCAATGCAAAGGTAGTCAGGAAAAAAAGCAGATTTTTATAATAAATAAACCATCCAAGCTGCATTAGTGTTCCAGATATGTACTCAACAAGACCCTCTCCCAACCACAAATCAGCAAGAATGGGACATGAAAACTCATTCAGACAGCTAATGGCACAGTCTTTTTGAACTGTGGAGAGAGGATTTTCCGCTGATTTAAGGCCCACCTTTCTTTGTGTTTCCTAGATATATGCGAGGACCATGCCCTCCCACCCTGCCACAAAACCCTTAGGGAGTAGAGGATACATCGGAGAAAAGACCGGTAGTATCCCTCCTTTAACAAAAAAAAGCTTCCTGATAAATCGTGTTTTTGCACAGGCGTGAAAGTAAGCGGGAACTTCCAGAGTCAAGGAATGAACGTTGTAGCTGCAGTTTTCCCCATCCTCTTACTTCACTGAACACAAGTCCCAGGGACTTGCATTCCTTTGGTAGAAACTGTAGTCTCTGCCATGGCCTTCAGACCAACACAGTGAGTACCAGCATCTCCTCTTCCACTTCTTCCCTGCCTCCCTGAAGCTCACCCAGCTATACTTTTACTGCTCTGAAGCTTTTACTGCGGGCCATTTCCATTTCTTCAGTATTATTCATAGCCCTAAAAGCCTCCCGCACAGTCTGAAGTCATAGAGACACATCAAAAACACTTCGATTTATCCATACTGGTGGGATGACGGTGGGACCTGTTGGATTAACAATCCCCTGACGTTGCCATTCTATATACACATCAAACAAAGGAAAACAAACTAAAATCAAGTTAAAGAGTTTGCCCCAAGGATAACACAAATTACCAACCAACCAACAACAAAAAAAAAAGATTAAAAACAAGCAGCAACTTTTATATAAAATTAATAAAAACAAAAGACAAATGAAAAAGAAATTGTCAGTAGCATCTATCGCCTCTCTGCATCTGAACTGCACTTATACAAACTAGTCCATTAGTACAGCAGCTTGCTAGAAATTGACTTTGGTTCAAGCTTAGTTTTAAAAAAATAAAACATAAAAAAATCAAAAACACATTAGAAACGGTGGACGGACATTTGTTAGTTTCCCTGCTTGCAGTTCACTAGTTTTGAAGTTTTAGGGATAATCGGTTTAAATATTCAGTAAAACAGGAAGGTGGAGGGTTAGAGATGAAACGAGCCAAAACACGGCGGTGGGGGAGAGATAAGGGGTTCTGCCACTTGAGTGCAAACGCAAATCCCACACGCCCAGGTCACAAACCAAAGCATGTGTAGAGTTTAAAGTTGCTGCCTTCTGGATCTTGGATGAGAAGCTCCAGGATCCCCCTGAATCATCAACAAAATGAACACAGCTGCATCAGCTCGATACTTTGGGACACTCTGGTGACAAAAGAAAAGGGGGTGGGGGGAAAGGGACTCTTCTAATACCTTGGCTAGCTAAAAGTAATTTAGTTTTATACACATGGCAGAAACCTTTAAATCCATCAGGAATGGAAAGTTCAAAGTGAACTGCATTGCAGTGATCCAGTCTTCTCTTTTGAAAAATCTTTTTTTTTTTTGGTTCAGATACTAGATTGTATATTTAAGAATATACAGATCTAACTCCTGTGCAGTTCATTACTCTTCCTCATCCAAGTAAATATCCTTTGCTACCTGGATCAGAACCAAACTTGAAAAGATCATGACGGTGGCAGGCAAACCCTGACGCTCCCTGCCATTTTTACGTAGCTAGCAGAGTCACAGCTCAGAGACCACATGAGATCACCCAGGTATGTGCAAAGCCCCAGAGCCAGTTCTATTGTGTTGGCATAAACGATGGTAACTTCTGTTCTTGTATTCTTGGCTTCTGCGTTTTGCAGTCAGAAGAACTTTTTTTACTAGAAAGTTTTTCTAAATACAATGTTGGAAGCATCAGAATTAATGGAAAAGGAATATTGCTATGAATAGGGAGAATCTGATCTTTTGAAATCCTGTACCAATTCACCTGGTGGGAATCTAGGACCGTAAATGCTGCTTTACATGCTGCCAATTCGCTGGGGTAACTAGACATTTTTTAAATATTTGTGTACGCTCTTAACAGCAAAATCAAATCAAAAGAACAGAAGAGCCATCGGTATGTCTCGCAATCTAGACTCGGGAGGTCAACTCCCACTCTCTGAAGCAAAAAGGAACCACACACACAAAGCTAACAGCAGAATTTGGCCATTTTGTCCATGTGGTTGGGAGCAGGAGAACTGCAGTTCCGAACTAATTCCCACCTCTGCTTAAAAAGCACAGGCCAGCCTGGAAGTTTGCACACGATGATCTCTACTGCTACACTGAGCTTCCTGCACAAACGATGAACGTAAATACTTCTGACCCCTGTAAGTAACCATTAGACAAATTCAAGGATGAGGAAGCTGTTCAGAACGGTCCCAGAAGATTAATTAGGACAGAACGACTATTTGTGCTCCATTCTTCCTCTCTGCCCTCCCGCCCTCCCCCCATGGTGTGGGAGCTCACTGAAAATAATCCAGGAGCAAAAGACAAATGCGTCCAAACTATATATAAAAAAATAATAATAATAACAATCATAATAATAATAATAATAGAGATACACCAGTAATACAGGCCTGCCTAAATTGTACCAGTTAAGAAAGGAACCCCCGACACGATTGATACGATTATAAACACCTTGTATGACATAATGGCCTGTACAACAGACCTATAAAATGATAATTAAAAAAGAAAGATATTCAGACCAAAAAGAAACAAGAAATCCCCTTCCTATGTTTGAGCTGATAACCCACCTTAACTTGTCATTGTGACTGCTGGAAATGATAAGTAGTCCTTTCACTTTTTTTGTGGTTTTTTGTTTTTTTGTTTTTTGTTTTTTTTACATTTTTGGTTAGAAAGTTCTCCGATCCATGAAGCGATCCTGAAAAGACAGTGTTTATTATAAAATTAGGCAAATGTCTGTCCCAGCTTTAAATCCTTCCTGTTTTGCTTTTGTTTTTTTGTATTTTTCCTTCTCTCCCTTGTCCCCAGCAACACGGCGAAAGGATGCCCATCACATTTTCAGTTTATAAACCCCGCTGGCAGCCAATCCCACAGCACAGTGAAACAGGCTGCTGGCAGCACAGCTCAGCCCGGCTCACTGTGCCTTGGAGGCAGTAGTGGTGGTGGACGTGGCCCCGCTCGCAGAGGCCACCGTGAGGAGAGAGTTCTGGGTGGACTCAGCTGAGGTGGAGGTGGCATGAAGGCTAGCGACTGGTCCAGAGGCCCCTGCGGAGGCTGCAGCTGCAGAGACCAAGCTAACCGGGTTGCTGGTGAGCAGAGAAAGGTTCTGAGGGTTCAGGAACAGAGGGGCAGTTACGATGTTAGGAGTACCTCCGGCATTGGCAAACACCAAGTTTCCAGTTGCATCCAGTGATGTTATTGGAAGAGAGCCACCAGACGCAAGAGCTAAAAAAGGGAAAATTGAGCAGCGAGGAAATAACATTAGCAGTAAGCAATAATGCAAAATGCGCCTAAAAGCAACCGGCCTCCGCATTTTCCTTTCTCTGATACGCGTGCTGTGTACACCACTAACAACAGTCATCTCATCACAGGCTGTTTTTTAAAAACACAACTCTTTACGAAGAGTGGACAAGACCTTGCAGATACTAAAACGCCTCCGTCGTCTGCTCCTAAACTAATTCCGTCATGCCTTTCCTCACATCTCTAAGCACAATACTGGTCTCTGTTTCCTGCCACAGAAAACCCGGGCGTTCAGGCAACCTGTACTGGAAAGGGTTGAGATGAGCGTTCACATGAAATGGCAGCTACCACAAGATAAGGATGGTCATGTAACCTTGAGCATAACATTTTAAATGCCAACGTACAACTGCTGTTTCAGCTTACTCTCACCAGCCTACAGGGTTCAGTCTGCCTTAAGATTATGATCTCCTAAATTTGTCTGTGACACTTTACGAAACGGTTCTTTCTTGTACCCTGGAAACAAGATTTGTTAAGCTAGTTTAGAGGATATCTGAATACATAGGTGAGCTAGCTCTTCAGGCACTTGCAACTACCTAGTTTTTACAGATGACAAACTATGAACTGAGAACAACTCTTGCTAAAGTCAGTGGAAACTTCCGGCTGCGTGGCACTTCCAAAATAAATCTTTACTCCTCTGGATAAGGATTTACGGTTTTAAAGTTCTACACAAGGACTTCAGGAGGTAGGTTGTTTGTTGTAGGTTCTTTTAAAATACATACGAGGACAAGAATTGAGGATCAAGCCTTGCTCAGAACTGCCCTCCTAACAGACCTCAAAACAGCACAACTCTGCTCAGGCTTACGCTAGAAGAGCTATAAAAAGCAAATCTCAAATGTGCTGGAAATACATGCCAATGGGGGAGGATAACAAAATAAATTCCAGATCACACTCGATATCTTAAATGCCTCCGGTAAATCACTACAAGATCATACACAGTTCTAATCCCCTTTCTGAAGTTGCACCTGCTCTTATCTCTCTGACACATACAATGTATGGGCGCATTTAAATTCTGCAAAACATTTACTCCTATAACATTTATGTCCAGCGCGGCGAAGTCGGTGTTCTTTTTTGACAGAGAAAAACAAAAGCAAGTAAACTGAAGTTGTGTGACAGAGACGCATTAAAAAGAACACTACTGACCTTGAATAGTTGCCAGTGTACTGTTGCTCATCAGGGCTGGGCTGAGAGCACCACCTAATGTCCCTGGATTGAGACTGAGTAAGGCACCTCTGCAGGCAGCACGATCGTGGAAGAAGAAACAAAGACAAAGGGAAGGAGTGTTACTTTTAAGAAAAGGTTGTCACTGCTCAGAAGTACACCATCATATTTAAAAACAAAAGGGGAGGGGGGGCAAGGATGGAAGAAAGACCAGACACTAAGGGCTAATTTAAGTTTATTTTAATTTTTTCTTCCTAATGCCTTGGGCAGACGTTGCCTTTCCGCTGTGTGCCTGAAGTACAGGCACTGTAAATACGTGACTCGTATCGACGGTTGCTGTGAAATATTCTTGTAAAGTATTTTGGGGAAAGTGCCACTTATTACAGAGGTATCATCATCTCCCAAATTCAGGTAAGAAAGACGTAAATCAAGAGGAATTGAAGAAACAAAGAGTAATCTATCAGAGCAACATTTTTAAATCTAAAATTTCAACAATACATCATCACGCATCTTTTGCAGCTTCTTGCTCGCAATGGAGAAATGAATACAGAGGTGTGAAGTGGGGTTAGGCTAGCTCTCCGTTTTACAGTTAGTAGAACAGATTCTATGATTCTCTGGTAGGTTGCAGCTCTTAAGTCAAGATCTGTGGTGGGATAGATGAGTTATGAAATAACAACATTGCTGCCACACAGCTTTTCAGCTGTAAAATGAAAAGAATATTTGTGTACATTGATGGGAACGGCCAATTACCATCTATAAGTAAACCTTCAGAATTTGAGATAAATGACACTAGAATCACCAAGTGAGCTACCAGGAAATAGCGATACATAAAAGCAATTTATCCCAAGAATTCTCCTTCCCTCTTCTGTCATCTCACCTAAAAGCGTGTGAAAAATTCATCCTTACCCAGCTGCAAACTGCGAGGATGCCATCAAGCCTGGGTTCAGTCCTGCTGCAGCAGCCATGGCAGCTAGACTTGCATTTGCAGGCAACTGTGCAGCTCCTTGTAACGCAGCTGCTGCCGCTGTTTGCAACCCTGATGCCGTTACCATCACCTGGCTGGTCCCAAGAGGGGAGGACAAGGGAGTGGAGGTTGTCTGTGTTGTGCTGGTCTCACTGGCACTGGATGCCTCTGAAGTGGAGGCTGAGGCAGAAGGGGAAGGACTCAGGGAGGGCGACGTCACTGTTGAAGAAGCTGGAGGTGCAGTTGAAATCACTGTTGCCGTGTTGTTGGAGGTGGTTTCTGTTGTGCCTAGAAGATTGATTCTGGTTAGATCAGTACAAAACACATATGGCTGAACAGAAAACCACTACCCACCTGAACTGAACTGCACATCCAACTGAAAGGGAGACAAATACACAGTTCTGTAGGACCAAGAAGCACCAAGAGTCCAAATGAGAAGCTCAGAGTACAATGAAATCACACTTCCCAACAGGAGGCTGAGGAGCTCTAGAAGCTAGCAACGGAATATAGCGTATCTCATTTCAGCATCACCTGTGGTTTTATCCCCAGAAAAGTCAACTGAATGGTCACAAAGACTGAGGTTTCCTAAGTGGAGCAACAAGGAACGATGACGGGAATGTCCTGGGTCGCCAGTGACCAATACTGAAGGACTTTCTGAAGAGTTTAAAAGGGGTTTAAAAGAGGAGGACGGTAGAGATTAATGTGGGGCAAGAGAAATCAGCCCTTACCTGTGACTGACAGACTAGTTACAGCAGGACTGGTCAGAGGGAGCACAGGATTGACAGTCAGGGTTGTAGCTGCACTGCTAGTCACAAGGCTTGGCGTGGTTGCCACCTGGAGGTCAAAAAAGAATACAACTGCTCAACTGTTAAAAAACACAGCTAGTAGACTTGGCTTGCTTTCTTCCCATCCTCAGCTGAGGAAGTTATCAGGGAAAACACTGCATATAAACTAACTTTTTTGTAATTCCATTACTTTATCATTCAGTGCACCAAGCACAGTACCTTCTCTAATTATCAGCAATATCTTTATTCTTAATCATTCAGTATTTGAAAGGAGATACAACCATTGAATGCATACTGTCCCAGGACTGCAAGTTAGCCCTCCCTCTCTGCCTGCCCCCAAAGACAGCACCTTGTTTTAACAGAGACACTCTTATAGAAAGAGTTACAAAATATATTATTTCTGCATGGGTTTTTTTCTTGTTTAAACATCTTTTCAGCTCCAAATCTCTTTCTCTGATAAAATTATTTAAATGCCCCAGCATTACCAAAGGTATTTAGGGTAATGTGTTTACATGGATAAACAGAATAACGTTTCACTTTCACTCAATCAAACTACAAGCTCTACTTTCATAAGTTTCCTTGTGCCAGAGGAAGGATCTTTGACTTTTAAAACATTCAAATGACATTAGCTAATTTTACTTGCAGACAGCTTATTACAGGAAAGCTACAATAAACTGAAAGACATTACAGACAAAAAACACCAAAGATTTAAGGCTGGAGGAACTAGCTTAGGAGGAAAAATGAAATATACGGAGAGAAAGGACTTTTTATGGACAAGAAATGGTGTCCAACAGTAATATCTGAAGGCTGTTACACATCAATGAGATAAATGAATCCTTTAGAATTGCCCAAGAGAACACAGCCAAGGATATAGGCTAAAACCTTCCTCCTTTCCCCTCTCTTAAGGTTATTATCAGAGAAATCTCTCTCATGCTGTGTATCCTCTTATAGGAAGTCAAATGCTTCATGCATTTTAAACAAGACTGGGGCAACTGGGACAGATCTAAAAGCTTTCTCCCCATCTCAAATAGAGTATGAAATAAAGAAGAGCTAGATACATAGTACACTTCCCACTAATGCAGCACAGACATCGTATCTGTCATCTGTCCACCGAACAGTTAAGGCCAAGGTCACAATCCATATTTCAGGGCAGTGAATGACCTAGAATTAATACAGCTAACCCTGTGGTTACAATGACTGACTTCAGCCAATGCAAAAGTAGGCTGCCATCAGAAGCAGCATTGCCCTCCAATCCCTCTTCAGAGCCCTAGCACTTGGGCAGCCAGGCTACAAGTCAGATTGGTTATCTAGCCATACTGAAAATTCAGCACCGTTCTTCACACGGCTAATTTGCAGTCAAACTAGCAAACTAAGCCCAATCATCCTACGGACATGCAATCTCCAGAGCTGACACAAGGAATCAACAAAGCACATAGCCAGCGAAGGCTGGGGCAGCAGGGCTGGTACATCCTTTCGAGTGGTAGCACGGTCTTAAGAGACGCTTACAATGAGTGAAAATGCTTAATGAAACATCACCGAAAAAATGGAGACTGTGGTTAACTCTCAATTTCTTACATACAATGGTAGTTTATAATACAAGTGAAATTTATGTAGGAAAGCTTTCTTAAGTTGCAGTCTGAATAAGCTTGCATGGTTACTAAAACACGCTATCATAAATCTCACTATGTTCTGCTTTGGTAGCAAGGCATGCAACCTTACTTTCCAATGGGGAAAAATAGAAAAAAAAAATTTTAAAAAAGACCAAGTACATGTAACACATCCCTTCCCCTGAAACAAAAGATTGCATGCACACATCCTGAGACAAGGATGAGGGGGAAGAATGACACATCACCAAAGTTAATGGTTTAATGAAGTACTGGAAGATATTAGCTACTACAGTGATGAGGGTGGAATAAATACTACGAAAGGACAGCTACAGGCTACGTAAATTCCACCACATTCCTATTAGCATATCTACTATGAGATCTAATAGCTACTGTTTCTATTTATGAAAACAGACCTCCATGGACATTGGTAGCAAAGGAGCTGAAGGAACCTTGATGCATGTGTTTTGTTACTCTTATTTTCGTGAAGTTTGTGTTTACCTGAGGCAAATACAAGTGTGGGAAATTAATTACATGAGTATTAGCTAAATTGTTCCTTTGTTCCACGTCTTTTTTTATATAAATCATTCCTGACTACAAGTGACAACAACGGTATCATTGGATTTGTGTGACTTAAGTCTCCAAATGATACATTTTACTGCTGCTTATCTACTTATCAGAGCAGCCAAAATAAGAGGGGAGTGGTAGAGTTGTTAAGCATTTTTTAATACTACTATTTTACAAAAAAAAGTTTGGGCATGAGAGAAAGTCCAGATATAAACTGGAGTTACTATCTGGAATATGTTCAAAGCAATAACTCCAACTGCAAATTTGCTGGTCAGAATATTTACTCACAAGCTGACTAACACCCAAATTGAAGGCCCAACTAGTGCCTCATTTGTAAACATTCTCTCTCTTGTAAAGTATGAAGTAGGATATTTTAAATGCCATTAAAACACAAATTTGTGAAGAAGGTGTAGCATGTGCAACTTCCACAGTGAGCAAAGCAGAACTATCTCTTTCAGTGATCTTTGTCAACACAGTTTCTTGATTCTTACCAGTGAGGTTGGGCAAGGGAAAATTGCTTTGATGGGCGAGCTGCTGGTTCCACCGCTGCTGGGTGGGTTGATCCTTTTCTCCTTTTGGCGTCGGTTACAGAACCAAACGCGGATCACCTCCTTCTCCATGTTTAGCTGGTCAGCTATCATGGTGATCTCATCCGAGGTAGGCTTTTGGTTCTGAGAAAAGGAAACACCACTTGAAAAGCTGTGAAATTACCTTATCAAGTTTTACATTACAGCTTCTTCTTCACTAGGCAGAAATCTCAATGGGCCATTTACCTCCAGAATCCGCTCAGTAGTACAGTAGAGATAGACCATAACAGATACTTCTGCTCTCCAGCTTCCTAATTATAGAAACATTTCTACCAATGGTAAGCTGTGTTCCTCAGAGACCGGTGATGAAGACTAAGCTCACATGCTTCTTTTTGAGAGAAGGGATCTGACTTGTGAGTTAATCCTTCAAGGAATTCTAGACCTTGATAAGGAAATCTTTCTTCAAGCATCTCTCGAAAAGGAATAGGAGAGATTAACTATAGCAAGAGCCAAATGAACACCAAGTTGTCTAGACCTATAATGGGAGACAGGTAGATTGAACAGGCCACTTCCAGAGGCTATCTGCCCGTACAGCTGCGCAAAGTGCCTAACAATAGTAACATAAGGCGAGCTAAAAACTTGAAGTTATGTATGTTCAGACTTTCATACCATTTATCCATCCTCAGAAAGGGTAATTTTTTTTTCTCTTTTTGATGTGCAGAATATCAAGCTTAGCTCTATGGCTCAGTATCTTGGAACGCAAAATCACAAAGTCAGCAAACTGCAAGAATCAATAAAGTTTTTTTGAGGTGTTTTGTGTTTGGGTTTTTTTTTTTTTTTTGGTGAAGCAGACACTGATCCGTGCTTCTTGGCACAGACTTTGTATTCACCTTGTTTAGCACAAGCACTTTCCTAAATAGCACAGTAATGGGTTCACTCTAACTGATATGATTGTTAAGCAAAGTCTCTTCATTTCTTTATAGGCTGAGCAGAGCAACAGGATCACTGACCTCCAGGAAACTCTTCTCTAAGGCCACACGTATGTTGGTCTCTATGCTGGTGCGTTTCTTCCTCCTACGGTTCAAGCCTTCAGTCCCCAGCCCTGAAGAATTCAGGGCACTTGGGCTGGAGAGAGTTGAATCAGATGAAATGTTTTCTGAGAAAAGAAAGTAACACAAATCAGGAGATTTTGTTTCCGTGTGGTGCGGTCTAATGCAAGTGTTCTTCATCCGTGCAAGGTATGTTAAAACCCACTCTGTATCTATTCCAGGTATATAGAGATTTCTGAAGATCCCATGCATTAATCATTGTACTTGTAAATTACAACATATACTTGAAACTTAAAAGCTACAAGTAAGACTAGGCGCTGTCTGCTCCTGTATGCTACCACAGTATCCCTTTTATAATACCTACACAAAGTTTGTCTCCCTTATCTGATTCCACTCCATGCACATTCACTACAAGACAACAGTTTAAAGAAAAAAAGCAGTAACTGATATCCATGAGCCACAGTAAGTCACAGGCAGTTATGAAAAAATCTGAGCAGTCTGAAATTTCTTTTACCCACTCTGCAATACACTAGAGGAAGAGAAAGTTCATAGCCAGCTTCACAGCGTTCAACCTCTTTTCTCTGGAGATCCTACCAGATACTCAGTGCTATGCAGTTTTACGGAACAGCCTACATAGCTAGCAGCTCCTCCTCCTTAGCTTCACTAGGTCTCCAGCTGTCAATGCCTAATCCTGTATTTCTGGCTCCACAGAAGAGCAAAGAGAGAACACACTTGAACCCACTTTGTAGCACAAAGTGCAAAATAGCTAACAACAGGGAATTTAAACAAAATTATTAAGTATGGCTGGAGATCACAGAATCATAGAATCACAGAATGGTAGGGGTTGGAAGGGACCTCTAGAGATCATCTAGTCCAACCCCCCTGCTAAAGCAGGTTAGCCTAGAGCAGGGTGCACAGGAATGCGTCCAGGCGGGTTTTGAATATCTCCAGAGAAGGAGACTCCACAGCCTCCCTGGGCAGCCTGTTCCAGTGCTCTGTTACCCTCACAGTAAAGAAGTTCCTCCTCATGTTCAGGTGGAACTGCCTGTGCTCCAGTTTGTGCCCATTGCCCCTTGTCCTGTCGCTGGGCACCACTGAGAAGAGTCTGACCCCCACCGCACTGGGGTTTGTGGGTAATAAGTAGGTATTGATGTTCACAATGCCCAAGACCATTTCGGGAGGCTCAAATGGGTAAGTAGATTCAGTTCATTATTTTCTAGATTTTTGTTTTCCAGTAATGGCACCCATAAATGTGCTGAAACCCCTCTCCAGCCTGAAAACCTCACTGGACTCATCCAGTACTGCTGAAAGGTTTGCGGACCACTGGCCTGTGGACTAGAGCACTCAGTGTGAAGATCTTTATGTTTTCTATCACAGGTCCAGAATACCTAAAGATAACCCCTGTCAGCACAACAGAACGGCACTTCCTTGTTTCCATGCAGGACAAATTTTAAACACTGCATCCAATTACTTTCAAGATTTCAGAGAATACTGTAGGTGCCAGCATAAAGCTTTCTTCATTTTGGTAAAAATAGGAAGGCACACACCGTCCCTGCCATCTGTTTAGCAGAACCCTCAGTTTTATACTATGTACAGTTGTATACTTCGAAGAAAAAACTGGCTGACAGCACTCAAACACTTTCTATCCTAACACCTAGCACCACCATCCAAGTTCCTTTTGCGGGTGTGGAAAAAAAAAAGAAAAAAAAATAAAAGAAAAAGAAAAGAAAAAAAAGAAAAAAGAAAAAAAAGAAAAAAGGAAAAAGAAAAAAGGAAAAAGGCGAAAAAAGCAAAAAAAGCAAAAAAAAGAACACTATGAACACCGGCATCATGAGTAACTTCTAACCCAAGAAAAAAATAATTCTGGACGGAAAAAACAAAAGCTAACCCACAAAAAGCTCTTCCTATTGGGAGAAAGAGAGCATTTATATGGACCCTTGGAGAGAGATGAAAAGAACACACATAGGAGAGTGGGAGGAGATGAATGCAATAAGCTCTGCCTACTAAAACAACAAACCATGCAACCCTTTCTCTACTACACATCTGCAAAAGAAAGCTAGAGGAGGATTAGAAGTTATATGCATTAACATACATGAAGGAGGGAAGCGATGACCTCACCCCATGCAATTATTCAGCTGGTTGCAGAACACAATTCTGAAAGCTCATAGTGGAATGATTTCTGATGTACACGAGCACGCGAAAAGGGAAGTATGGACCCTTATTCCTACACCCTTGTTTGTTCCATGGACAGTTACAAAGATTGGTGGCTTCATAAAACCATAAGGGCACAACCGAAGCGATTTTACAGGGGTTTTCAGAATCCTACTGATTTTGGTTAGCTGGTGAAGAAATACACAGACTCATTCACCTGCATCATTGAGCCACTTTTCCAGAAGTGGCTTTAACTTGCACATGTTCTTAAAGCTGAGGTTCAAGGCTTCGAAGCGAGAGATGGTAGTTTGGCTGAAGTCATTTCCATAGAGTTTGCCCATAGCGAGCCCAACATCACCCTGGACAAAGAAAGAGAAAAAAAGGGATTCACTAACATAGGCACTTCCAAAGCAAGGAATCCTGTCACATTCTTGTGTTCTCTTAGTGACTCCGCTGCTGCATGGGATTTCAGTTCCACAGAAACTTGCTCAGTGCTACCAAGATTCATGCTAATGCAAATAATCATAAAGAAATGTCAACCCTCAGTCCGTTTCACCATGTAACTCTTTCCAGGAAATCCCTGATGCTTTGTTGTCTTACCATTATCACTGAGCAGAATATTCCCCTGAATATTAACTTGTATTTTTTTTCTTAGTTCTTTAAAATAAGTAAAGGCCACTTAAAGCACTCTTTAGAAGGAGATTTCAGTATCTGCATATTTCACCCCAAAGAAGAAAAGTTCAAATAAGCAGAAATGCAGTGAATTCATGCTCTCCAATTAGTAGAAAACACTCTTGAAAAGATGTCTGCAAACGTGTATCACATTTAAATGGATGCACAAATCTTCTTATCTGAACTTGTAGTATCTTCTGAGGTTCAAACCAAATTTTGCCCCACAGATACACATTTCAAAGTGGACAAGAAGTTTAACCATTTCAAATAATGACTAACTGCAGTCTTCGCTACCATTACGCATCTCCCCAAAAGCTGTCCAGGAGAATTACAGACAGATGATGCTTTTCAAAACTTAGTTTTAGCTAGCTATCAGACACTCTGCTTATCCTAATATATATACGTGGATACATATACATCTAGGTAGTTTACACTTGGAAAGTCTTGTTTAAAATAATAAAAAACCCCCCACTCCGTTCTTGATTGCGGACATTAAAAACACCATGTTTTTCTTGCATTGTTTCAAAGCTGAAAGGTCTTGCCCTTTGAAAAAATGTAATTATTTTAAAATACGCTATTTGGTCTAAAGCAGTTTAATTTAGGTTTGGGGTTTTTTTCACACAAAAAAGAATGAAAAGTCTAGAAGAAGAGACTGAAAAGCTTAAGCATAGTTAGTGGAGTTTAATTGCAAGTTGGTTAGTGAGATTGTGCATAAAGATTGCTTTCTTTCCTTTTAGGTCAGATCCACAACCACAGCTTGGTACAAGTACACTAACAGCATGCACAGTGGCCACATCCAAGCAAGGAAGAGAACAACCTTTGGTAAGCTTAGTAAATTGTGCAGGCTGTGTAAGGAAAACAATTTCCTACCTACAAGAGGACCAGAACAATTGGTATGTACGCTCTTTAATCAGAGGAAATATGTGGGAACTCGCATTTATACCTCTACTGATATGCCAGGATCCCGTGCATTTTAAAACTCATAAATCATTCCAACAGAAGTAACGTGGATGCTCGACCGGGTTTATGAAGAAGAAAATCTGGCTATGTAAACCATTTTTGAGATAAGTTGATTTATGTCTTGGCAGGAAAGAGTTATGAAATTTGCTCCAGTCCCCCGACTAAATTTAATTCTGGTATTTATGTTGTTCTTGCTAACATTTGTAATCTCATTTAAAATTAATAGTTAACCATTCCTTTGTCAATAGTTTCCAATGCCAAAAGGTGGCAGCATTTCAGCTGCAGGTAAAGGCATTTACATATTGGGATGAGCCACTGAAAGGATGGATGGAACAGAGGATAAAGGCACCGAATGCACATCTGATCTACTCTGTAGGTTGAATGAAGCTCCAGTACTGAACTGAAACTGATTATAAGGTACATCGCTGCCATGTGTACTGGGGTCTGTTAAGAAGCTCAGACGGACTAGCAGAGGTAATACCTTTCACGCAGTAAAAATGACATTGTCTAAAATGTTCACTCACATAGCTTGAATCTGCATCAACCCACTAGTGGCAGTATGCTCCTTGTGTCTCTGCACGTCAAACACGGAAATATTTTTAAGGAAAACAAACAAAAGGATTTAAATCCATCACCCACTCCTCAGGGTGGGAGAAGAGACAGAACTGCTGAAGTTTAAAACCTGTTATATTGTTCACAAGACAGAATGTAGTAAGTGATTAGTTTGCAATGCAAACTGTATCTTACGATTATTTTTGAAAGGCAGGGGTGGCATGAGTCTGAAAAAGCTTACAGTACCACTGGAAATAAATTTCTTTTATCCTCTGAAAGGCAGTCTATTTATCCAACTGTAGGAAACCAAAGTAATAGGGGTCTCTAATTATCATCGAATTATGCAATTAGGTAGAAGCTATTAGAACTGCCTAATTACACACATACAAACTCGGAGTAGGATAGGAATGATCAAATGCAGTTTTACCACTTTCTCAAGATTCCTTTTTTTATAAGCAAAGAAGCAAATACCGAAATGTAAGCCTGAGCAGTTGTGTTCACTTTTCCTCACCATGAAAATTCACAGCAGGGTAAATAAAGAAGGGTTAACCCCATAACTTAAGGAGTCCAGTTGAGCCTTTATAATCATCTCACAGCAGGGTAGATTAAACATGATAACTAAAGATCTTCACGAACCTCCTCAGTCAGGCTATAGGGAAGCTATTGTATTTTACTTTATTCTGTTGTGTTCTATTCTAGCTTTTGTGTGTGTGCATCGCTAGTATTTCTGCGCCTCCCTCTAGCGGAAAGAAGCGAGGGAAGGAGGCACACATGCCAGCAAAACGCACTTCATTTTACTGAGAACATTCTGTTCTTGAGTTATAATTAAGATGCTGCCAGGAACTTTCATTATGAACCCTGGTTTTTCAAGCACTTAGGACTTTGCCAAAAAAATAAATCTGACTTCAGCACATACTTTCAGCTACAGTAGATTAACTTACTCTGAGGGGGGAACAAATCACATATGTTGGATTGACTGCTTTGAGCTGAGACTTCTAAATACCTACTTTGATTTTTGCATGCTTTTTCTTCTAGCAAAAAACCACACCTATGCATATCACAGACTCCTGTCAAAATTAATCGTTTACCTGGACAGATATTTTAATTTTGCAGGGAAAAATATTCGTTTTGGTATTAATAAGAAAGGACTCTTGGATCTAAGCAGTATTTCCCTTCAACAGAATAATGGAACATACAAATGCACTTTGTACTTTTAATTGTACTCCTCATTTAACCATTTTCACTACGTTCAAGATTACTTTTCTCCTGCTCTCTGGGTATTCCTGAGCTTTTGAGCAAACCAAAACAAACCACAACTCCAGTTCACCTCTGTAAGGAGGGAACTTCAAAGTGACAGTCCTTTCAGGTTTTGTTTAGGAACCTTAGCAAAAGCATTACATACAGAAATCATTGATGTTTAATAGGAAAATACGCTTGAGAGAGAAAAACCCTTTGACATCCAAAGCAACTCCACAGTTGTCACATATGTTTTAAACACACAGAGCAGCTAATTGTGCTGTATGATTTCTGGAACTTTGTACTTCTGAAGGCAGCTTTAAAGTGCTTTGTCCCATTCATTTTACATCCTATGGAACGAATAGTGCGCGTGCAATGACATCTGCAGCTGGTAAATGCACGTACCTGCTGGGAAAATGGCTATGCTTTAAAACCAACAGGGAAGTAAGATGGATGTACGGCTTTTTCTGTTATTTCTTAGAAATCCCCTACATAAAGGCCAGAGCATAACCCTACTTAAGAAGGTTCTCCCAGCAAAAGGTAGAATTGCAGTCTCCCCTCCAGACTTGAAAGATGAGACCTCAGATTCCACACTGGCAGGCACTAAGGTACGCAGTCTCACCTGAGTGAATCCAAGTTTGATCCGTCTTTGTTTGAAAGTCTTGGCAAACTGCTCAAGCTCCTCAAGGTCACTGGGCTCCTCCAAGCTGGGAGTGTCGATTCGCTTTGGTGTTGACTGGCTCTGTGGAAGTGGCTGAATGGGGGTCGCTGCTATTGTGCGTGTTGGGGTTGCTGGCTATTAAGATACAGAGCGAGGAAAAGATGAAAATGAGACTTAAAAGAATAAATAATCAACAAAAATTAAATTCAGAAAAGGCGTGTAAGGTTTCTGTGCGATAGATCAACGAATTTGACATTTCCAGCAATCTGAAAGTTCCTCCAATTTACTTACATTCCTCTCAAGAATGAGCAATCACAATCTAGAAAACTGTATTAGTATGACAGCCTTTTAAAGGCTCTGTCAGAACCAATTAAAGAAAAGTAAGAGATGTTCAATGCAGCAGATAACCAAAAACTTTCGCTTGCTACAGAAGCTGCTCAAAGAAAGGCTGAACATCCTTACTTGATACAGTTCTATCGTTCACAGACAGCTTGGCATTCATCCCCTTTTAATCATTTTAAAATTGAATTTACTGCTTATGTGAGGTGGCAGATTGTCATCAGCCCAAAAGAGTCAAGTCTCCTATTTAATCTTGGAACGGTGAGCACATATAAGGGCAGCAAACATGGCAAGTCTCCTCTAATGCTCTCTTTTCTGACTAACTCAACTCTTCCACTAAGAAAAAAATAGATCCCCCTCTAACCGCTCTGTTGATACTTGCAACAGCAACATGGAATGTACTGGTGACATGAGAAATTAAGCAAAGGCAACTTGCAGAAAATGATTCCTTTTAGGGCACATTTCTCTTCTATATAAAAGGCTAATTTTTTAGGAGGTCCACACAAGGTTCACTATTCCTGAACACTGGCATACTACAGCATTTTGCTATGCAGCAACAGGAAGAATCCAGAAAAACCTGAGCATCATGGAAAATGCTCACAGGTGAACAAAATATTAAGATCTGGTATTGCACAGTTCAGGCTTTATGTGCAATAGGAACACCAGAAACATCTTTTGAGCACGTAACTCTACCTTCTTACATGCCACAGATGAACTAAGATGCACAGACAAATCGTTTACTCTAGTGAAATTCTATTCAGTTCAGCTGAGGCTCTTAAGAAAAGCTGACTTCATGCTTTTATGTCCTATGCCCAGTTCTGAAACTGCAGACTCCTTCAGGGCAAATAAGAACAGCCTCAAGTCTATGCAACGTTACAGAACTATGCAAAGCCTATGTAAAGGTCCAGAAACAGCTGTTCTAAAAGAAACGGCCTACATATAGCTGAGTCTTTACATAGTTCCTTATGTTGTTTTTCTCCTAGGTTAGTGCAGTATTTTGCGGTGCACAGCAGATGGTAGAGGGAGGTCAGGATCTATAATTCCATTACTTGAGAAATAATGTGATCATATATGATCTTTCTGGGATCGCAAATATGTGTCACGCTGCAACGGTTTTAATTTTTTTTTATTTACATTAAACATAGTGGATAATTGCTGCAATACGTCTTTACTAACTTCACCCCCTTTATATAATTTATTTTCTCTTTGTCGTTTTGATAGGTTTTTTTTTAATCCAAGGATAATCTTTAGTAGGGAGCCATGCTGCTAACTGAGGTTTGAACTACAGAGATGAGACAAATTCCATTTTCCACACGGTGCATGAAAAATACTAGAGGTGATATAATAGAAAATGCAGTTTTCTAAGACTCTGATAGACTCAGGCATCTTATTACAGACTAAAAAATTCTTATATGTAACCAAGCTGGCAGGAAGATACTGTATGATATTACATGGTATTTGAGAAACAGCATGCAGTCATGTAACTAAACTGCACAGTATAACCCAGAGTGAAGCAAAATTAAATTTGCAGGCACGTACAACCTTAAAATTGCTTTTCTTACAGTGTGAAAGCTTAATCATAGAGCTTTAATATTTTAACATATATCTAACAGAATACTTTAATGCATTTCTAACAATCTCTTCACTTTCACAGAAGGTAACTAATAAGACTGGCAAGGACTTAGCAATAATAGCAAAACAACTAGGCTACAATAAAGATAGATTACCACTGCAACCTTTAGGAAAAAAAAGATACTTGTCAGTAATCCCTTTTTCGAGCTTTTTAGGTAGCCCACACCTTGCTCCTCTAGATTTCACAAATTTGTAGATTGTCCAAGAAAGCCTTACAAGAAATCAAATGATGGTCTAGTGCCTTTAACTCAAGATATCAATCACGGAAATTTTCAGCTAAAATAAAGATTTATAACGTTAAATGCATGAAAGGAGGCACATTAGGGTGGAAACTACAAAACTGAAGTTACTGATACCTCAGCTCTACACTGAATCTATCTAGAAAGCCAAACTCACTATTATAGCTACAGTATCTAGTCTAGTAACTAATACAAAGGGTCCATTCACTTGTAATATTTCAAATCCCGCCAGAGCAACTCATAAAATGTAGAAATAAGCCTGACCTGCGAGGCAAGGGTGATGCTTGGCTGAGACTGCAGGAGGTTGGCTTGGCTTTGCTGAGGTAGTTGCGTTAAGAGATTCTGCGCTTGCAGGAGACCTGGAGAGAGAAAAGGGTGGGTTGGGTGTGGTTCGTCATTTAAAAAGACTAAAACATGAAATGAGGTGAAGCAAGGTTTCTACTAAATAATGAAAGTTACAAAAAATTTGAGATGCAAGCTTTCATTTCATCCCTGCATAGGTATCTTCAGACTTTGCACTTTTCAGTCCAAAATCCCCTTGCATTTACCTAAAGTGTATGTGGTGACTGATGGGTAAAAGAGATAAGTCCGTACTAGTCTACTCTGCAGAAGGAGTTTGCAATGATCTAGGTTATCCCAATTCTGTGTGCAGGAATCATTTATTGCCCCTTTCAGTTTGCGGATTTTGGGTAAACCTCTTTCTATAACCAACAGCTGACCAAGAATTAGGGAACCATATTAAAATAAACAACCGAACACTAATCAGATCAAATCCGACAACGGAATACTACTGGGGCTGAAATAACAACTGAATACCAGTGAAACCCACAAATTCGTCTCCTTGATCCCCTTTCTTCCTCCCCGTATCACCCCATGCCAGCTGCTTAACATGAAGGCAACTTTCTCTGGCAAACTTAAGCAGACCACACCAGAAGACAAAACAAGCCCAGGTAACCTCCTCCTGGCTGAAGTAAAGAAGGAATCTTTTAGAAAAGTAATCAGAACTTAAAGTTTAGGTAAGATACCAAACACTGATTAAATTGCACAAAAAGAACAAACATTACACCGAACATATGAAAACCTCTGCTAGTATGAAAAGGTGACAACAGTTGGGACTGATACAACCAATATACACAATATGCTGTCATTCTAAAAATCAATTATTTTGTAGCCCACTATTTGTATGGTTTATTAAATGTCTCAGGAAATTGAGGTATATGCTTCCATCTATATATTTTAACTAGAAGCTATATATTTTTTTTGCACTTCTAATACTAAGATTTATATGTTTTTAAGCATTAAAATCTTGGCAAAAATATACCTCCAGTTAGTCAACTCCCTCAATTTTATTGTGAAAAATATTACTGTTATTCTTTAGGTATCTCCCGGCTGTGACTATCACCCTATAATAATTTAAGAACCTGACTAATTAAACCTACACTTTATAGGCATCTTCAACATACTAATATCCTAAAACCAGGGGGGATCAATGGCACGACAACAGATGGACACTGGCCACTCAGAGGACAGAACACCAAGTAAGTACCACGTAAATTCTGTAATTTATGTTTGATGTGGTCTGTTCTGGCTCATCACCTGGCCAGTCAATCAGAGCACACCACTCATGACCAGCTACCTCTTTGCAGAATACAGGTAGGGGACAAAGGAATTTACGACTTGATAAATACTGAGTGAGAAACTCTGTTTTCTGCGAGGTTAAGGCCATAGGAGACATGAAAAGAGGGACTACCATGGGGCAGGAAGGAGAAAACGCATCCTCAACGAGGGATATACAACTACAGAAGAGTTGTCTTCTGATAGTGATGTTACTGTTACTTTTTTTTAACAAAGCATTTAACATGTATTTTAAATAGAACATGTTGCTACCAAAATGCTCAAGATCTATAGAATAAAGCCAGTTGCTTATACAACATAATAGCACAGCATAGACAACTATGTAAATTTGCTTTGCACCATGTAATCAACAAGTTCCAGCTGTGTTTTTGAAAAGTCACAGCAAGGGAATGGATCAGCTTAAGGAACTCCCAAGACAGCTACCTCCTACAGTTACACAGTGCTTCTTACAGTGCAAATATTTGTTCACTTAAAAGATGTTTTCAGCTGCCCAAATCTAAGTATTAATTAGTGAACAGCCACCTGTAAGTGAAGAGGTTTTGACTTTCATGTAGTGACAGTGAATTTTACCTGACAACTTGAAACAGAAAGGGGCAAGACATTACACCCACACTACAGAGTGGCTGACCAGCAACGAAACAAAAAATAGGCAGCTGACAGTGGCCACAATTGACCTCTAGTCCACTAGAAACACCATTGATCACAACTTACTCAACGTATAACCGCAATCCAAGGAATTAGGACCGTCCTTTTCTGAGGTTTTGTCCTCAAAGAAATCCCAGCAGATGCATTCCTGGCAATAACACTTTTGCTGAAGAGCACAAGATGACTACACTCTTCCTCATTTTATTCTCACTTGTATGTTCTGAAGTAATTATCACTCAAGGACAGTAAAAAATATTCTGAACGTGTTTCATCAACTCAGTTTTTACATCATTTTATCCTATTTAAGAAATACTGATACAAGGTGTCTCTGGCAGAAACCAGAGGAAGAATGAGTTAGTTGAACCTTCAGCTGACTGAAGTAATGACGACGGGATGGGGAAAGCAGCTGAACTGTTTCAGTGAAGAATGCTGCTCTTCCACTGACTTAGTCTTTTCAGAAAGTTGCTGTGCACGCACTTTGGACTCTTGTCGGCTTCCACGGGCGAGCAGCTGCAGTTTTGCTCTTTTCAGACATGACTTGTACTAGGCTAAGCTTCACGTTTGGTTTTTTTTCTGAGAACAAACTACTGGTCCCCACTTCGGTCCCAGATAACTTCAGTGACTTAACTTACGGGGTACATAGCACAGCCTTTTAAATACAGTGTAAGTCCGAAACCACACTGTTTAGGCAACTGCTGAGATACGNTTGCTCTTCCACTGACTTAGTCTTTTCAGACAGTTGCTGTGGACGCACTTTGGACTCTTGTCGGCTTCCACGGGCGAGCAGCTGCAGTTTTGCTCTTTTCAGACATGACTTGTACTAGGCTAAGCTTCACCTTTGGTTTTTTTTCTGAGAACAAACTACTGGTCCCCACTTCGGTCCCAGATAACTTCAGTGACTTAACTTACGGGGTACATAGCACAGCCTTTTAAATACAGTGTAAGTCCGAAACCACACTGTTTAGGCAACTGCTGAGATACGGGTGTTTCAAACTTTGCTCTCTCCTCAGGGACTCACGCTGGCATCAATACCATTTAACGCCTTTATTACCAATAAGGATGATGGGACAAAACATATTCTCAGCAAGTTTGTGGACAATATCAAATACAGGGAGAGCAGTCAATAGACCAGAAGTCAGGGTCTAGACAGGCTGGAGAAGTGGAATCTCATGAATATCAAAGCGTGAAGATGCAATGTCCTGTGCGGGGGCTGAAATAACCCTGTGCATCAATACAAGGCGGACACTTGCTGGCTAGAAAGTAGTTTCACATGAAAAAAGCAAGCTGCAGGTCCTGGAGGACATTAAGTTGAATATGAGCCATCAGTGTGCCCTTACCATAAAGACAGCCAACCACATCCTGGGCCGTATTCGCAACAGTGCATCCAGCAGGTCAAGGGTCACGATTCTTCCCCTCCATTTGGCACTTGTGAGACCACATCTGGAGTACTATGTCCAGCTACATGATTTTTTGAATCTATAAAAACTAATATTGTTCCTGTATACTTACCTTTATAGAGGCAGTATTTCTAACCCTCTGCCTTGGGTTCTAAGACTCCAGTGGTATTGCAGTAAATATGGCATATAAATCACAGACATGAAGCTCCAAAAGAATGACTGCATGCAGCTAGGTAAGGATTTACACAAAAGTATGGTGCTTTAGAGATATTTAGGGTTTTTTTTTTAAAATAGTTAAAGTAAATGCATCTACCGTCATCCAGGGCTTTTCCTGTAATGTCTACAAGTAGCGTGAATTTGGTCCAAGCCAAAAAACTCTCCCTGCCAGCCAACATTACCCAAGGACTGATCTGGGGGTCAGTTGTTACTATCTAAAATGAAGCAAGAGATAAAACAAACATCCAACTGCAGATTTTTTCAGCATAATTTTTAAAAAGTTGGCCCAGAAGCATAATACATAATTCACCCCTAACTGATCTCCCAAAAGAGTGAATTTTTTCATCTAAGTACTTGACTGCTTTTTCTCTGCCAAAGCTGTTCATCTTCTCACAGACATATCCTGGAAGTTAGCTTACAATACAAAGCCATTACAATGTCAAAATTTGATTAACTGGAAACAACTGAAAGAGAAGAAGAGTGTCATACCGCGTGTCACATACAGTGCCACTTGATCAACTTTTTTGACCACTGCTGATGCAAAGAAACTTAAGGGCACTTTGGTGCACCTCATCTTATCAGATCCAGATGTTCCAAAATGGGGACTCCTAGTTGGTATTATATTGGAATTCGATACAGGAAAGAAAGTACCAACATATGCATTCCTACAAATCTGTTGCACTGAGATGTTAAACTGCTGCACACTGCTGCACCTTTTGCAGTATCCAGGTACCCTTTAAGATCAGTTCAAGAACATGACGCAAATGTGCTGAAGTTGGTGAAGTGCTGTTTTGAAGAGTACCTTCAGTGATCCATTCACAGGTGCTGCCACACTACTTCAGTGAAAGCCAACATTTTTACCCATTGATGCTGTTCCAACGGTTAGAAGCAAAGACTTGTTTTCAAAGAGCACAGTAAGTATTAAGCATTTAACTCATAACTTGGTAATGGGTATTTGCAGCACAGGGGAAAAAGTCACCATTTAAATCACTTCTTGCAAGTTCTTCCTCATTCCACTTCAAGCTCTCCCCTCTTATTTGGGGAATGAGTTTGAGCCACCTACATTTGCTTCAACTGCTGAGTCAGCAAATATGCTGTCATTAAGAGTTTCTTGACAATTAAGAGCTGGGTCTCCTCATCTGCATCTTGAGGCGACCAAAGCACTTTCACCGGGTTCACATAGCATATTATTAAGAAAATGAGAGTCCTGTAAGGGCAGTGCGGGTGCACAATCTCAGATGAGAACACTTGCTCGTGACAAATTTGATGCATCTGAGAAGAAACACAGGTAACTTCAGGCATCTTACTCCATCCTCACACCGGGTGAGGGAATTGCATTCTGATTTATGGTACCAGAGGCCAGCGGGGTGGGTACCAATGTTTATCATCCATTATCCCGTTTTAAAAATGTATTGGTTTGGGTTTTTTTCTTTAATGATAAAAGTGAAGACTCAAAGTCTGTAGGATAAGTACACAATAAGAGAACAGGACTGGATTTGGCCTGCTACCATCATCCCAGGTATTTTTACAATTAAAAAAATGAAATTATAAACAAGTTCTTTAATAATAAGCAGCACTAACTTGAGAATAGGTGGGCCCAGTTTCAATGTTTAAAGCTAATCAGCAGCTTGTCTTCCACATTTGCCTTTCTGGAAACTTTCTTTATAAGTACTATTTCTAAAACAGTTCTCTCTCCTTGACAATGATGCAGTCTTTTCTTAGATGTTAACAACTTCTGTTTGCAAGATTAATTTAAATGAAATTGCAGCACCATTTCCCCTCTCCATTCACATTTTTACCAATATGATTTTTATTGGCAATATCTTCCGACTAGAAAGGCGAACGGTCATCTGATGAGGGTAATATTTTTAAGCAGCAGCTATAATTGCAATAAAAGATGTTGAATCGGTTATTCTAGAGACAGATCTATTAGATACAAGAACAGATACAAGAAGTATAAAGACTGTACAAGGTGACATTCCTGCCTGTGACTTTAACAATAATATAGCGACAATAATTGGTCTGAGTAAGGAATTGTTCCAAATTTCTATTTCCATTCAGTCTTCTGCCTGTCTGCTGAAGCTTGAAACAATTCCTTCAGTTATGATGTTACTTATTATAAGCCACGAAAAACAGGAACTGTACAATTTGTTTCACGTAAGCCACTGAATAACCAGAAATCATGTGGAAATGGAAGGTGACTACATCAGACATACGGCAGTGGATTTATGGGGAGAATTTCACATCTGCTGCTGTGATCTATAATGTGTGTTGAAGAAAGATAGCAGAATAACATCCTGATTGTTGATGAATATTTTAGGTATTGAATTTTCTAGAATTTTTCATAAGTTGGATCTAAGCCATGACGTTCAACCCCTCCCAAGAATATAAATATGATTCCTGATGATTGCGTTGCTCTGCAGCCAATCATCTCTTCAAATAAAAGACGCTTTTCTCTACCAAATGTTTACACGTTTTAAGTAATCTTGCTAAGAGATGCCATTCTTCACTTATTTCCCTCAAAACCATTATCTTGTATTAAAAACAATGATTCTCATTTACGTGACATGGCATGTACAAAATATGTAGTGTAGCCTGTAAAGCAATAGATTTCTTCCAGAATCAATAATCCATAAATAAATCTGATTTTTTCTTTTAGTTAGTAAATGTGTACACACACACACACACATATATATATATATATATAAAACTGCACGCAGTACCAACGAGGCAGCCAAAGAAATCTGAATGCCATTGGTTGTAAAGAAAGTTCTATGCTAGTTTCTTCAGAATACTTATTATTTTATGAAGTTGACTAAGGGAGCAACAACATGTAAAAGTCAGCTGCAACAGCAAGTAAGAGAATAAAAATACGCACATTCTCAATCTTTCTCATAAATAACAACATAATGTTTGAGATCTTCTAACAATAACCACGAAAGACTGCAAAAAGCCATATAAGGGGTATTATGACATACATGTTGCTTTATCACTGAGTGCTCATGAAGAAAATTAGATCCATTCAAGCATTTCACTTTGGAAGGTTGTCACACACTAATGGCCTATGGTCAGAATACAGAATATAAATCTTCCTACATTTTTGAGCTATTCAGTTGTCCAGGCTGCACGTTACCAGTAAAACATGGTGTTTCTACACACACTGCGTCACTGATGACAGCAATATGCAGGTCTTAAATTGCAGACAAGAAATCATTTTCAGAGATGGCCCCTGGAAAAAGTACTATGAAAACCTCTTCTGGTAGTTATTCTACTTTAGAAGATTTTAAACAAACAAGCATAAAGCCTCCCTCCCTTTCAATAATGCAAACAATTAATTTTGAGAGATGAATATAATTTCCTTCTGTTACAGTTTCCTTTTTCTGTGAAGCACCTTCAGACATACTTTAGAAAACCAGCAAAAGTTACCTGAAAAATGTAGGCAGACGTTAATATCAGTGAGTTTCTCAAAACAATGCTTTTGTGCTTGCTTTTTCTTACAAGAATTTGTTAAAAAAAAAAAGGCCTATTATAAAGAATCCTTGAAGGACATTTTGTATTTTGGTCAAGTTCGATTTCTTCCAGGAAAACATGTTAAGCTTAAGTTCTGCTTCATTTTAAGAAACTAGTACATCACTAAATGCCTCCGTGAATAGTCTTTTACCCATTTTCTACCGGAGCTGGTATAAAAGCTCTCCTAAATAAAGTCTATTAAAAGAAAGTTAATTTTGACTAACCCTTTATACAAATGTGAGAGCATTCAGACAGTGAGAGCGCTTCGGCATAATGGAAAGCCAGTTCTATCCAAGTCATAGTATATAAGAAGGAATGATGCATGAAAAAATTGAAAGGAACAGAAGAAAATGAGGTGCAAAGAGCTGCTTTATAGGACAGCCAGGCTCTGGAGGACTCTTCAAGCATAACAGGATTCGCCTTCTGAGCAAGAATCTTTGGATTACTAGACCTGAACAACTGAGTACAGCTCATGTAGAAGAGAAAGGGGGGAAAAAGATCATTGGAGTACATCAGCATGAGAGGCCATGGCTAAATGGAGTTTTCTGTGGGCAACAAATAAGGTGCAATCAGTGTTATGATGTACTGCAACTTGAACATATTAGTTCTTAGAGCAAATTTCCTGTACATCATCTTAATGGGTCTGTGACGCTACCACCTACCACTGTCTTGGTTTGCCTTTAGCATGTAAGCCATACCCAGTGTACAGCCAAAGTATTACTTCCAAGAGTTCTTATACAAAATCAAGCGTTCCAACTCTCTTCCCAAGGTGTAATTGTTATTTCAGTTTATGAAAAAATTCACTGTCCCCTCTGTAGGCTTAGGGATTTTTCCACAAGGACTCTTTGATTTTGTAATCTTTTTCCAGTCTTAGAATTTTGCAGCCCTTTTAGCATCGACCTAATCCGGACAGCCCATATACCCTCCAAGCCTCCGCCTCCTAGGATTCTGCCTTTGAGTTCTGGAGAGTTGTTTTCTCCAAGTTCTCCACCCAGTAGGCTTCCTTCTTGAGAGCGTGACCCAGAAATTCAGATGTAGTATTTCCCAAGAGGCCTTGTTGTTAACAAATGTTCCCATGACGTGATCTCTGGATTGATCTTCCTTGAGAAGTTAGCTACACAAACTTTGACAAGGCTAACACCCAGAAAGGGGCAACCTGTTAAGAGCCTCCTAATTGCAATACTGTTATTTCTCCTAGGGAATATCAACAGTTAGTGAGGGTGTACAAACCACCTCAGTTTCACCTTCTACTCTAAAAAGCTACATACGATTTTCTTTTCTGGCAAGGAGCACTTACCCTGCTGCCCCTGCGGTGTTTGTGAGATGATGAACTGTGCTGGCTGCAAGTTGGTTGTTGGATGCACCAACACAAACTGTTGCAGGTTGAGATTCTGCTGCTGAAGCTGCTGCAAGTGCTGCAAATCCTTAAGGAAACAGGGGAAGGGGAAAAAAAAAAAAAAAAGAAAAAAGAGACAAAAGAAAAAGGAAAAGAAAGAGCTGTGTGTTAGACATTTAAGTCAGCCATGACTCCCAGTGTAACTAGATTTTCTACCAATCAGTTACATTCTAACATTTATAGATAAAAAGTGGAGGTCAAACACAGCAGTCCTGCTACTGATATCCTTTAGGCTGGCAATTTGAATGTCACTGTCCTTCATAAAACTAAACAAAAATTGTTTACCAAATAACCCAGCAAAATATTTCCAGCATTGTTCTGTTTTTTAAAAATATAAAAGTCACTCTTCCTCTCCCCCAAATGCAGAAGTTTTCAAACACTTCAGACTTATCAGGACCCGCATTTCTCAGCCTTATTTTTCTGAGGATGCAACTCTGCTATAAAATTCATTGTTGACAAATCAAGCGTATTAGCTAGGAGCTATTTTTGTTTATAACAACAACAATTTGCAATTACCATTCTAATCAGCAACAGGAAAGCAAAAAATTACAGACTCCTAGTTTGCACTCTGGTTGTTCAGGTCAAATTTCGGGAAGTAGCTAACTCAAATAGTAAATAAATCTATTTGATTAGTTCTGAAACAAATTACAATAAGCTTAATAGAAATGGCTATAATTAAAAGGAATAACCCAAACCACGACACTATTGTAGAACTCTAGTTTTATGTATTTAAACCATTCAGAACTATTAATTTTCTATAGTGAAATGACTGGTCTCGATGTAAATGCGAATGAAAACATAGAGAACTGCTAAAAAATATTCCCCCCCTAAATTAGCCTTTTTCTTTTCATCTTCTCCAAACAGGAGTATAACAAGAGTAACAGAAATTCGAAAACTGAAGCACAATGTGAAGCCAGCCAACATAACATAGGCAATCTATGAAAACTATCTGTGCACATGTGTAGAATCTTTCCAACTTTCTGAGAAGCAGCGGTTTCAAAATACCTGCAAAGCAAGTAGATAAAAGCCTGAAATATTTCCCACACTTGGAACCTTCCATTGAAAAATCCCCAAACCAACCAAATAAAAAACTTGCCAAAACTCTTATTTCAGATGAGTTACTCAGCTACCAGGGTACCTGTTTGCAGGCAGATACCCTCTTCTGGGTCCAGCTGTGTCAGAAGATGTTAACAGTGCCAGTTCACTCCTAAACAGCGTTCAATCTGCCTGCTTGAATGGAGCCGCTTGTTTTAATATACTTAGGAAGAGTGAGCCAGACTAACAAAGACTTGCCTCTTAAGACCAGTAATGCAGCCCCTCTCCCCGCACTTTGACTGATGCAGGTTACTGAGCATTCACACAAGCTGCTCAGCCAGCAGATGTGAAAGGTCATTAACTGGGAGCAATGGAAATGGTGATGGAAGTCAAGGCAGACTGACAAGGATAACTCTTTATTTACACAAAACAACCATTTGCAGAATATAGTTACCTGTCTACGACCTTACTTTATTTCAAAACTGTTAAACTAAGACTTAAAGTTGCAACAATCTCCTTCTAGGGAAGAGTAGGGAGTGTCAGTGGGTGGAAATCCAGACTAGGGACGGAAAAAATAGAGAGTCCATTGATTCATGAGATCATAGACACACATTATGAGAAAACGACTACTTAACCTGCATTACAAAGACACCGGCCATCCATGACTTAAGCAACTTGGTCATGTTAAGTCAAAAAGCATGCAGTGTAGTAATATGGTAGACAGACACAATATGGATTGACCAAGCAATGCTCTGTAAGAAATAGAAACTTTCATTTTACAAGAGAATGGTGCAAGAGAGTGTTTTTAAAGCTGGTAGTAGTGTTGGCTTTCATAAAACTTGAGAAGTACTGCAACCATTCCTATGAAATCAAGGCCAGTTTCCTGCCTAAAAAACAGAGAAATAACTGCTCCAGTTTTACCCAGGAACTCCATGTTTCTTCTGACTTTGTATCATAAAGTTACATTGGCCAGAACTGCTACAAAACCCCTCTTACTTCTTGAGCCCAATGCGACAATGACCTCCACTCATTTATCCATTGATTTTCAATGCTCTACCGGTTACCTTTGCAGACTGAGCAGACCCTCGGGCACAGAGGGCCTCATACAGGAGGCGAGGACTAGATGCAGAGGAAGAAAGAGAAACAGAACGAGTAGGGCAGGCTGACTAAGGCTGCAACAGCTGCGTGGGAGAAAAAAGAAATGAAGAGAGGCTGAAGGATGAAAATGCAGGTGGGTAAGAGGAAAAATAGAAACACAAAAGGAAGACTTGGGAAGAAATTTTTGGAGGAAAAAGTATGGACAGAAAAACAGATAGGCTAGAACCTCTCCCACCAAAAGCAAACGAATGAAAGTCCCCCTGATGACCAAGTAGATCTCAGACGATTTGAAGAAGCCCCACAGGAGACGGAGTTACATGCAAGAAAGAATACAAAGAAACAGTGGCAGTGTATTTGTAAGATCAAAGGAGGAGAGCTTTTTGTTTAAGACTATAGTATTCATAACACAGGGTACCCAGCTAAGACATGACAGCTCTTATCATCAGGCTCTTACACTTTAATATAAGAAAACAGTTTTTAAATTGAGGCCTCAGGGATAACTGGTATAAACAATCTTATTCTGTGCATCTGCCTTGGTAAATGGTATCTCAGCTGAGTCTTGTTTAAATACAGAAATATAATTCTGTAACACAGAATGGGAACAATACCTTCAAGGCTAATCACTCTTAAATAGCCCTACCAGCCCCTTAAATTCATTTGAAATCCAACTTTATTTCTACCTTGGGAAAGTTTTATTATTTAGTTAATTGTAGCATTATGATAAACCTCCCAATAGCAACCACGCGAACAGCCCCAGAACAGTTTTCCTATACTGATCTTTTTTTTCTCAACAATAAAATCTGTATACTAGCACTAGCACAAGCACACAGAAAGAAATGGAAAGACTTCTGGTGAAACATGCGTGTCTTCTCGTGCTGCCTAAAAATTTAGAAAGATCAAAACAACCCAACTCCTACCTCAGCAGGATAATCTGCCAAGTGCTATGTCTTGACATGAGGAAGTTTATTGTTTTTTTTTTTTAAAAAAACCAGTCTAAAGTCCTAAATTCAATGCCATTATCTCTAGTTAAAACTTCAGTACAAACGTAAGCATCTCTCGTCATTCTGAGGTAAACACTGATCATGGAACCTGAAAACAAGTAAAGTTTACAAAGAACTCCAAAACTTGGCGCAACTGTTGAGTGACGATTTAGCATCAGCCCAGCAGCAGCACTAACATCTTACCAGACTGCTGCAGCAAATACCTTACATTAACTGCAGCACACATTAAAGAAGTCATGCTTCTGCAATTAGTTAATTAAAATAAATATGGTAATCCCCCTGCTGCAGAGACCTGTCAGTTAATCAATTATTCAAAAATCATCAATTAAAACAGTCAGCTATTTGTGTAATCAGCTATATGTTTACAATAGCAACGCAAACAAAGCTGTGCACTGTTTATAAATCACTGTCAAGATGGATCAAAAAGCACAGTGTTATCCACCTACAACCCTAAACAGTAGAAGTTTTCCATGAAGTATCTTGAATTATATCCAACACCTGCACAAATTATGCCCTGCACTTTCATCACAAGAAGCAGCTAACAAGATTCAACCAAGCTACATTTATATATCAAAATAACCTATCCTAAAAGAAATTAATCGTAAAGTCAAACATTTAACCAATTAGGAATGCTGGAAAACAAGTGAAACTTTAATTTGCTCCCCCTGTGCTACAAATACTCATTATATGGTGGCAACTAAATGATCACATGCTATTTTTCATAGAGTCTTTAGCTCATTCATGTGCACAAACCAGACAACGCTCACTTCAGAAGCTCCTATTTGACGGCACATGCCTGATCTTTTCAACTCTTCTCAAACACTTCTCTGAAGATTTTGTAAGTTCTGGAGAAAAACCTAGTACTAAATTAACAATTGTAAACGCTTCACACATTTTCATACTTCCCACTGAAGTGGAAGAGCAGGATTAGCAGCACCTCACACGTGCACAACAATGCCTTCAAAAGTACCCACAAATTTGGTGGCATATGTGACAAATGCAAAGCCAGAAAGTTCAAGGTGCAGATTTTACTAACAAGACATTTTAATGCTCCGCACTTCAGTAAAGCAGAAGTCGCTATCTTAAGCTGCACACCTGGAAGACAAGAGGCATACACCTTGCATCACTTACGTTTAGGCTAAAGGGCTCACATAATATCAAATGGGAACCCTGTGACAGACGCATGGAGAGACGTTAGAAGCCAATCATCAACTTCCTTGACAAGGACATTTCCCATTCTTCTATTGAAATCTGTCTGTATTATTAGCTACAGACAAAGGCTTAACAAAACTAAGAGATGGTCTTGTTATGAGTTTTCTTGAACGCTACATCCTTGAGTCATCTTCAGATCATGACAGTCAAGTGGGAACCTTTGCTGAAAAAAGTACTAATATCCGGTCACACGACTCATCACAGTCCACCAAGAGGCTCAGTGAGAGGAGTCTGTGGGCAACATCNCAAAGGCTTAACAAAACTAAGAGATGGTCTTGGGAGTTATGAGTTTTCTTGAATGCTACATCCTTGAGTCATCTTCAGATCATGACAGTCAAGTGGGAACCTTTGCTGAAAAAAGTACTAATATCCGGTCACACGACTCATCACAGTCCACCAAGAGGCTCAGTGAGAGGAGTCTGTGGGCAACATCGGTACCGGCCTTTTAGATGTCGGATGGCATCACCCTGGCCTCTCTGCAAGGACAGCCAGAGAGGTCAGAACTTTTAGACCAACATCACAGAAGTTTGGCACTTCAGTTAATAAAAAACTGATAGCACGCCCAGACTGTTATTCAAATACTGGACTAGCACAATAAAGGAACAGCACATTTCACCAATGGACTTCACAGATAGTTACAACATTTCCATTCTTTTACTTAACCAGACCTCATCTTCACTTTTTATACACTCCATCCATCCCAGTTGATTGCAAGTGAAAATAGTCAGAATAGAAAGAGTCAGACAGTCTTAAAAGATCCTGCTCACAGTAAGAAGCACCAACTTTGGAGATGACATACCGAAAATACTTTGCACAGCTCATCAAACCGAAATACTACATACCGAGAACCTTCGTCCACGGAAAGATGGACCTCAGAGTCAGCAACACAATCACCTACTAGGGCTACTCAAGATGCCTAAGCTGTACATTCAGTTACCCTTGTCCAGAAGTCTAAGGAGTTTCCATACTAGACATGCTAAGCGCAGAGTCAGTGGTGCTGCATTCTCCGCACTGAATTACGCCAATCCTGGAAGACAAAGGACGATCTTTGCCACTCCTAGTAAGCAGAACTTCCTTGGAAAGCAGTTCTTGAGAATTAAGAGTTAATGGGCCTATAGCAGCAGACCATAAATCTGGACAGCTTCCGACACCAGACTTCTTCTGGCAAGTTTTTCTCTAGACGCACAAGAGCGCCCATTCTTTGACACTGAACTCTGAGCTTTAAGCACTAAGCGAAAATAGCACACAAATGTGTCAAGCCAAACTGCCTTTCTTCCGCTCTATCATTTTGCTGTTTGGATCTAACAAGCATCCTTTGTGATACGTAGGTATCCCTTGCCATCCATACAGGTCTCGACAAGTGTCATTTCTATGGGCATCTTTCTATATCCCTTTTTCTCCTTTCCCAAGCTAACTCCAAGGAGGAATATTCAGAAAATACAGCATCTGGTCAGATTCTGGAACAAACTCAGAAGCCTGGTGGAACTGACGAGCAGCTGGTATGCATTCTTTGCTAAAACGATCAACTTCAACCTCACCAGCTAAGGATGCATGAAGAAAGACTAACAGTACTCAAGGACTCTAGAAACTCACTGAATAAGGAATAAAAATATTATTTGAATGATGCAATTAGTCAAACCTCTTTGTTTTCCACCCTCTCAAGCCTCAAGGCTCACCTGTGCAATCTGTATTGGCTGAGATAGAGGGATCTGCGTCATCGGCGTTGCAGCAGAGGCCGAGATGGTGGCACCAGCAGCGCTGTGCTGCTGACTGGCTGAATGCTGCACTGCAGCCGCCAGCAACTGTGCCTGCGCCTGTTGTAGCAATAACTGTTGCTGGGCTGGCGTCAACGTGAGCTATAAATAATTAGAAAACACAGCCATTAATAATGGAAAGAGCCACTTCAGCTACAAAGTCATTAGCTAGCTCATTACTAGTTATATTAACCAGACATTCCTAGAACTATTACTACAGTTCAGCCATCACCTAGCCAACGACTCTGGCCTTAAGTAAGGA
The DNA here is from genome assembly GCA_013398225.1 of Steatornis caripensis. Lineage (NCBI taxonomy): Eukaryota > Metazoa > Chordata > Aves > Caprimulgiformes > Steatornithidae > Steatornis > Steatornis caripensis. Next base: position 275,185 of record VZSC01007889.1, read on the forward strand.
CAGCCGGCTACTCAACACAGTGTAGGAACCAACCTACCACAGACCCGACATAACCGAAACCGCAAGAACGCAAACATTTGCGCTTACTGAAACCTACAGAACCTAACTTTACTCCTAAGTTTTCTTCACAACTCTACCAGGAGGTTCAGGAAAAAGGTAATTAAGTAGCTAGCATAAGAAAAGAACCAGTATTGCCAGGATTTGAAAGGAAATTTACACCCAGCAGAACAGCAAGTGATTAGCCAGATGAATGAGAAGCAGGAATGCTGGCTATGGCTACTGAACAAACTGATAACACCCCAGCTGCTTCACATTAGCATGAATCCCTGCCATATTCCATCATTTCCATTATGCCCTAAGATATAAGTAAAGAACATGAGCTCCATTTGTTTCTCTCCAAGTCTCCCCATCTGCTTTTTTTTTTTTTAAATAGAATAGAGTTGGCAAGTTTACATCCCTTCCCTTTCCCAAACGCGCATTATCTCTGTGAAACAGGTGGCAGCAGTCTCTCCTTTACATGTAAATGAATCTTGATGCCCATATTTACTACAACCCATATCTGCACAGGCCTGGAATATTTCACTAGTTCAGACAATCATAAATTAAAACAGACCATTACTTTTTGAGAATGAGAAAAATAATAAAATACGCTGGGTTTTAATAACGTGTTAAAACAGTCTCACTTTTAAAACTTTCAAACGTAACTAACCAAAAACTAAATAGGATGTTTATTTACACACTGGTATATGACAAGATTTAACAACTGAACATGAAATTAAGACATTGTTTCATTCAAGTGTAAAGACATCCAACCTAATACTTTGAATCATAAATACATTGTTGGAGCAACTGCCCTAATTTCCTTATTAACATGCAAACTCTTCCAACTGCAAAGCTGATTACGTGAAAGCAAACTCTTTAACCAAAACCAGCCCATTCACAAAACTTGCTCTTTTTTTAAATGACTGAAAGCATTTACAACAATTGAGAAATACCAGTAATCCTAAACCACCGGTTATTCCATAATTACTCCCACAGCCTTGCAATTAAAACACGCAAAATTGGTAGGTTAAAACAGAAGGGTTGAATAGGCTTAAGGCAAGCACTAATATAGTTACTCAAAAAGAAATGTGTTTGAGAAGAGGAAGAATTAGTGTCAGCAGTTCCCATCGTTTTTGTTCCTCACCCAGCTATCTGTTAAGATTTAGTCTCATGCTCCCATGCCTCACTTCAATCTTGCAAAAAAAGAAAAATTCCTCTTTATGACATCAGTGACTCTCTTATTCGTATATACATCAGGTTTTAATTTCATTGCAGAGCCAAGGCAGACACTGAGAATAAAGAGAAAGAGTTTCTTTTTCGGGGGGGAGAAGTAAATACTTTGCAACAAAACCCAAAGATTAAACTCTGCTTTTTCAGAGGAAGATATTTCCTATCCCCTCTTTCACTCAAGTTTCTTCCTGTGTTAAAGGAAATGATAATAACCTTCACTGACAGTTCTAGGGGGACTGCCGTAGATACCGCCATCATTTGCCAGACAGGAGGCTTACTGCAGTATACTCGGGTAAATCTTACCCCAGTGATCTGTCCTCCGGCCAGCATGAGCTGGGTCTGGGGTATGGCCGCCTGCACTGAAGGCTGCTGGGAAGGCTGGCTTGGCTGCTGAGAGTCCCCAGATTCTTCATTAGATTTAGACTAGTCAAAAAAAAATACAACTCTTTATAGTGTAAAACAGATGATAATGTATAACACTGCTATCTCAACACTGCACAATAAAAATCTTTCATCTGCATACAAAAAGCCCTTGGGTTTATTTTAAGAGTGTGTTTAAGCAATGGCTCTATGCGCCCACCATCTCAGCTACGATTGCTCAATTAGGTCTGTAGGTAATGCAGTTTAAACAAAACAAAAAGACTCTCAGGTCCTCTGTAACTCTTTGACATTACTTGCAGGTCTCATTTCATTTTACCCAATGCAACCAAGGCTGACACTACCTTTTACCATAAAGAAAGAAAAGGTTGTTAAAATTCTTCGTTGCCTAAAATCCTGAACAACGGAACGAACGAGGGAAAGGAGGCTGTGTTTCCATTTTCTATATCCGCATCCTGCACCTCTAAGTCATCATACTGTTGGCTATACGGAACTGGTTTGAGAAATCCTCACAGGTTTCTCTACCTACAGCAAAATACGTAATATACACAGTGCTTTTAAATAATCAAAGTTTCGCATTTATTTAATTGAATGCTGCTTTATTTTAAAAGATTCGGGGGGGGTGATTTTTTCTGTGGTTTGGGGGTTTTTTTTAAACAGAAGGAATTGCGAAGACATGAGGGAGGAAATGCAAGTGCATGAAGAGGGGGAGAGAGTTTTATGATAATTAAAACTGGTTATGCAGAACATTAAAATTCTGCATAGATTTGCATATTTTCCACCACCTGTTTTGGGGACTGCAGAGCAGGCTAATTAACATAAAGGCTCTGATTAATTCTGCCAGTCATTGAGCGATAATTACAGCGCAGGACTGTAAACAGTCTGCACTGGAGATACAGCCTGTTTGCCAACATCTCTCTCAGGGATGGAAGTTTACCATGGCAACCAAGGCAATTTTCTGCCTCCTTCCTCTTAGAAAGGAAGGTCACTATACCTCCTCTTCTTTCCAAATTGTTATTATGTATAAGTGGGTCCACATTCTATTGCATTTCATGTAATGCACTACATACATTCTTTAATAACAAGCAATACTGAAAACAGTTTTCAATAAAACTGCATCCCTTGCCCCTTAATACAGTACTGAGAGGAAGCGGCACGTTAACTGGTAACGCTGAACTGTTCAGCATCATCAAAAAGTTTGAAAGCTTTGTTTCTTTGTTTTCTCACGTACATTATTAAATAACAATTACTCTGACTCATTTTGAAATCAGTGTGTGTTATTTACACAAGCAATCCACACTAGCCACATTACATAGTTAATGTTACATTATACTCCTATATTCAGCTACCAGAACTAAGGACAAATTGCAAAGTAATACTTGCTATGTTTAAAATAAGTGAATAAGTGGAAGAACATGAAATATTCTTGGAGTTTTATAGTTTTCATGATACAACACCTGACGGAAATTCAGTATAAAATTACAATTGCTGCATGTTTCAAACAACCCCGGTTTCTGAACGCTTACGATCCCAAACCTGTTCTACAGTTGTAAAACTACAATTCCTTCATACCTATCACTTGCAAGACCAGTCAGAATGAAAAAACAGGGTAATGCATCATAGGTTAAAAACTGTCTTCTAATGAGACTATAATGCCGTTTGGAATGAGAGAAGGATGAGCAGTAGAAGGAAACCGTCTTTACCTGTACATTTAAGGACTGAGCAGCAGCCTGTAAACTTGTTCCAGCGAGCTGGACCTACAACACAGTGCAAAAAATGGAAATGAAATAATGCAGAATCCACAGAAAATTTTAACAATGTAAAAAGAACAACCTCCCTCCTGCACCCCAACAAAAACTCCCCCAAGAACAATGCATGCCCCTCCAACACCTGAATCAGTGAAACAAGCGTTGTGCTCCAGACTGAAAAAAAATCTGTAAACTCTTCCACAGTGTTATTTGTCTACATTTCGCTGAATGTATTGTTGCCTAGGGATCTAGATATTATCAAGAAATTGAGTTGAAACAGAGCATTTTGGGGTGAACAGGCTAGCTATTCCTATTCCTGTTAAAAAAAAATTCCAGGCTTCAGGGGAGGGTGTTAAGCTCTACTCCTCATCATGCTTCTAGTATTTCAGAATGAGTCTTACCCCAAATATGTATACTGCATTCACCCGCTTCTTTACATGACAGAGAAGCAATCACCTGCATAGCACAAAACCCAGAGCATAAACACTCTTCCTCAAATGAACCCATTCAAGTATTTGCAGTCCTCAGCCACTGAAAAGAAGATCTCAATACAGAGGACTGGAGACACTTTACAAAGGCTGTATTGATTCAGGTATACTCAAAACCCGAATTCAATGTTTGTGATTAACAGGTCCAAATAAGTTCTTGTGGGTTAGCAGTGAAGAAAAACTGATGCTTCAGAAAGTGAGATTTTTAAAGACCGTTATTTATCTCTAGTAAGTATTTTCTCTCCGTAACAAATGCTAAAATTTTCATTTACTGAAGATCGCTTCAATCAGCCTCGCCTTGTTTCTACCACAGCTCCTACTATAAAGGAGGAATGCTATGTAATTAATTACCAACGCTTCCAACGGTCAGAGTTACAGCCTGTAGTGAATTCCATCTCTGGCCTTGTTTGAAAACCACTGCTCATTTGAAAACCAGGCAACACATAAGGATACAAGAATGCAAAGCAAAACGTAGCACTCTTGCCTCTATAAAAAGATGTCCCCACATAATATACATCACAAAAGAGAGTCCACATATCTGCAAGCACAGGAAGGAGAGTTTTAATTTAAATTGCAGTACATGAAATTAATAACTGAATATTCGAACAGGCAACCTTAAGAGTCACCTTGGAAGTATTTCCTACCACTCAAGATGAAGGTACTAGACTTACTAAGCATGTTCTACATCTAAGCAAACACTCCCAGAAAAGTTCCTCCTCATCACAAGCAAAATTGTTTGACACAGTTGATGTAATCTGAGTTCTTAATATGAATTAACAGCAGAGAATAAGCTAAACAATAATAGCCTGCCATCCAAAAAATACACTCAGAAATAATATTTTAAGATTAAATAATAATAATAATAATAATAATAATAATAATAATAATAATAATAATAATAATAATAATAATAATAATAATAATAATAATAATAATAATAATAATAATAATAATAATAATAATAATAATAATAATAATAATAATAATAATAATAATAATAATAATAATAATAATAATAATAATAATAATAATAATAATAATAATAATAATAATAATAATAATAATAATAATAATAATAATAATAATAATAATAATAATAATAATAATAATAATAATAATAATAATAATAATAATAATAATAATAATAATAATAATAATAATAATAATAATAATAATAATAATAATAATAATAATAATAATAATAATAATAATAATAATAATAATAATAATAATAATAATAATAATAATAATAATAATAATAATAATAATAATAATAATAATAATAATAATAATAATAATAATAATAATAATAATAATAATAATAATAATAATAATAATAATAATAATAATAATAATAATAATAATAATAATAATAATAATAATAATAATAATAATAATAATAATAATAATAATAATAATAATAATAATAATAATAATAATAATAATAATAATAATAATAATAATAATAATAATAATAATAATAATAATAATAATAATAATAATAATAATAATAATAATAATAATAATAATAATAATAATAATAATAATAATAATAATAATAATAATAATAATAATAATAATAATAATAATAATAATAATAATAATAATACCACATAAAAGACCACAAATGTATCTCACTGAGGTACAGCCAGCATATTGCTGAAAATCTCTTTGAATGCAATTTGGAAACCTCATCCACCACACAACAAACATTTTCTAATTAGAAATTAAAATGTTCCTGAATGTTGCCTACAACCTAGCATTTTGCATTACTCTGGAGGAAAGCACTGTGTGTTAAGGCTGAGTAACACCCCACTAACAGCAGTCACGCTAGAAGAGGACAGTTTGACAATAGATTCCCGCACACCCGCAGGTGCATAAAAGAATAACCGAGATTTTCCTTTGAACTAGAGTTTCAAGAAATGAATCACACTTTATCAAACACGAAGTTATAAAGATCCTGACAACTGTTTAAATAAATACATTTCCAAAGCAAGATAAAGCACTGTGCTAAATACAATTACTGTCCTGGATCAATCTATATAACAAAACGAAGACTAAAACAAACACACGAAATTCTGCAGAACAGCTGTATCTGTCTCCATGTTAAACACATACTGACAACCCATAAAAACTAGTCAGCTTCTCCCCACATAAAGGCAGCCTACAACAGCCTGTTGGTTCAGCAAATTCAAACACTGGCGCTCCCTAAGTCCTATATAACCCAATCTACTAGGAAAATTGTAATTATGTGACAAGACGTGTGGAATGTTCCATACAATAAAATGGCAGTTCAGAGCTCTTAAAAGAGGGCATAAAAGCTTCAGCACGTCAATTATACCACAATAACTGTGCAACCTCAGACCTCAAACATTCAAGGTCAGCCAATTAGGTACAGTATTTTAAAGTTTAAACTTGGTGCTGAGGAAGGGAAAGAAATTAGGACATTTGTTTTCATACATTCAGTGCGAACAGATAAAAAAACCTACAAAAAAAATTCCCCTTATACTTCTCTTCACCTAGGGATGCCCCATTCTGCTTCAGCCTACATCTGAAGTTCAGCTTTGATTCCCTAAACACAGCAGTAGCAGAACAGAGGGATAGTTGCAGAAGCCTGAACATCATCTGAAAAACAAGTCCTTGAAATAACTTTAAAAAAATTTAAAATTCACAAACCATATATGCTTAGTAAGTATGATCGCTTTATATTTCTAGTCAACGTGTAAGAGCTTGAAAGATTGGAGCATAGTGCTGACCACCATTCAACACCACTTCTGGTTTCTTAACTAGGTAGCGACACTTTCAGAACCTTGGCAGCCAACACAATCCTTTACCAAAAAGATTCAATTTTACCTTGCCTTTCAATGTGGTATCTCCATTAAGGTTTAAAAAACGCCAAACTTCAGACATTCTCAAGTCCCCAAAAAGGGGCTTTCTCGTTCCCACAAATAGGTCTCACCCTATCTTGATGTATTCTGCAGCCTAATGCAATGAAGCGAGTAAGAACTTTTTCCCATCCAAGCCATTCAAGCATGTGGTCTACTCGTATGTTCCTTTAGACAACTACCCGTCATTGACAGAAAGAGAGAGCGTACAACATGCAAGAGCAGCTGCATTCGTACCTGCTCGAGTCTCCCCTACTTCGAAATGGGTCTTCTCTTACCTGATGAAGGTGCCCAAGGAAGGCCTGGGCCTGGGCTGTAGAGATTGCTCCTCCGACAGGCACAGGCTGCTTTTGAAAGTCTAGGCCATTCGTTTGCGTGCCTGGAGAAAGAGAGATATTAAGAACCGTTAGTTATTACCTTTATGAAATGGAATAAGAAGCAATATTCCTAAGTCTCCTGCTACTCTCTCAATACTATGTAGCAGAAGAATACTCTGAGAGTAACGAGAATTGAAGTTTTTTACTGAAAGGGGGTGCGGGTGCCCAAGCAGCGTCACTTCCAGACTTCGGTAATGTAGCATCTGTCAGCTAAACAAAAATAGTATTGTATTTTCTTTAGTTTCTATCGTCTTACCTACTCTAAGCACGCTATTACCCCATCATTCTCTACCATGGTTTGAGAACCAAATGGGTGCATGCTGCTGTGGCTAAATCATGTTTCCGTTCTCCATGCACTCTCTATCCAGCAGCTGAAGACTATCTTCAGGTTCAGAAAGGGGCAAGGACAAGGTTAATTAAAGTCACCTTTCATTAAAGACAGGTAAAATAATACTTGACAAAACCAGAAGTACTGTATATACACAGCAGTTATGGGCCACAGTTTTACTCTTTTGACAAAATATGTATCTCCACACTTCCAAGAATATTTGTGCAGAGCTCTTGTTATATAAGATAACTGCCTGAGCTTGCTTTTGCTTTCATCCACTTTCACATAACTAAAAAATGATTATTTTCCTACATTTTTGTCTTCTTCCTAAACAGCTTGGGAGACATGAAAAACACCGAACTATCCCCAAATAATCCGATTGTGAGAAGAGGGGGAAAAAAACCCCCAGAAAACTCCACAACATTTTTGCCACAAGAAACTACCACAGAATTCTCTTCTGCCAAGAGGAACTATAACTACAAACTTTTAAGAATCATTCTGTGGGAGATGATAAAATCAACATTAGGGATTATCAACAACTGGTTTCGTATGTTTACTACCTACAGCAGCTAACACGAAGAAGGGAGTTTCTGAGTGTATAAGGCTACATGGAATTTCTAGAATGGATGGTGCAATCTTTAAAACTGCGTGACTGAAATGAGGTAAAACCAGCTTTAGACTTGCATGTTTACTCTTCATGACAATCAGATTTTGTTCAATGCCTATGGACAGGTGTTCAACTAGCTCCTACTTCAAAATTCCTTCCATTATCTACATTTTTTGCCATAAAACCCTAGGTTATCTACTAACCAAAAGAGAGTCACAGTTGTCGAACAACAACAGGGGTTTGCTATTCCTTAGAAACATCTGCAAAAGCAAGGAGGCGTAAAATTTGATTAGCAAAATACACTGTCCAGTATTTTACATTGCTATTTTGATCTCCAAGCAGCTCATACAGATAAAATTTCCAAAGATGGAGTCACTTTTCAATTAAATACACACACAACGTAGACAGTCAAGCTTTCTAGCACCCATGTAAGGTACACATAAGGGGGCCCTTTGATGCATCCTTGATGGAGATGCTGTAGGGGAAGAGTTGGTCTATTCTCAAGTTTTTAGTTCTGTGCTTTGGGCCAGGGTTTACAGATGTAAGAGACATATGTGCAGCCAAAGGTCCACAGATATGTTAACAGTATTCAAATTTTAAACTACACAACATTATTTTGCTTAATGAATCTAAAATTCCAATCCAAAGTGAATGGAAGGACTATCACTGGTCTGAATTGGTCGTGAACTTGGTTGCATTTCTCCATAAAAAGGAGGATGAGAAGGTCTGCTGGAAAGAGCTAGAAGATCTCATTTATTTTCACTCTTTCCAGTAAACTGTAGAATTCTCTCAATGCAGAAGCCCAAAAGGAGTGGGAAGATGATCAGTTAAATATAAAAAAAAAATCCTGAAAAATAGCTACTGAAATTCAAAGGAAACAATCTACCACCACCTCCTCATTTAAGCAGATGCTTTGAAGTAGTTTAAATCCTGTGGTGAGAGACCCCCAAGCGGGAAAAAACCCCACAGATAAGAAAACCTACTGTAAGGCAGATACTCGTCGTTCCAATTGGAAACTTGCAGGGGTCAAAAAAATTACCCATTTCTGAGAGGACTAGCTGGAAGCTCCACCTTAAGCAGGCTAAGCTGTTCGAGTTAACTATCTTCCAAAAAGAGCCTCAAATCACAATACCATATTAAAAGAGCACTGCTGTGCACGCGTGCAGAAGAAATGCTCCAGTTAGCACTTCTGCTGAGTCTTAATACGGAAATTTGAAATGAGCCTCCTAGGGTTGATAGTTTTGAACAAAGCAAGTTCCAAGACTGAGCTTAAAATCTCCATGCGTCCCAAAAAACAGTTTAGACAGGTACTGAGAGAAAATAACATTTTCTTTAAATTCAACCTTGAAGGACCGCAACTGCCTCTCCCCACGCTTCCCAAAACCAAACTTGGAGAAAAAAAACCCCAAACAACACCTGTTCACTCTCTGTTCTACTTGGATCTTAAGCTTTCTTTGGTATTTGGAAGTACAGTGTCCCTTCCCTTCTGGATGCAGCCTTAGTTTTGGAAGGAATTCTACCCAGGTTGCTTGTATTTATCACAGGATGCCTATGTTTTTTGAAGAACAGCAAGGAAAATGAACTTTGAGTCCAGCATAGGAGAGGCCTTGCTCTTAAGGTGCTCATAAGGATGTGACACCACTCCCATGGAATCTCAGAAATCTGACGAGGAGACTGGAAAATGGAGCTGTCAAAAGCAGAAGGTCAGCACATTGTAAGGACATGAAAGGCCCAAAATGCCACTTTTGCTCAAGATAAGAGTTAAATGCAAAACCCCATGGTGATTAACAGACATGGCAGATGCAATCACAAGTACTGTGATTTTAACAATCCCAAGTATTTATGTCTTTTCCATCTCCATCCCAGCTCCTGTAACTGCTAGAGCTGATCTAACAGCTCACCAACACCAAAAAATCAGGCATGGGAACTCTCCTTCTCCCATCTCCCCTTTCTTCTTGGTTCCAACCACATTGTCCCTGTCCTGCGCCTTGTGGTAGTTCACGGACACAGCAGTAAGCCTATTCACCTTTCTAACTGAGTAGAAAACTATTCATGTGAACTGTTCCCTTCTTCTTTTGGCCATGTTGGCTTTCTCCCAGTTATGTGAGATGAATCAACATACCTTAGAGCCCAGTAAGCAGCAGATAATGGAAAGCAGGGGAGGTCTGAGACATGGCAGTAGGAAAATGAGCCTGCCCTGCCCCCAGCAAGTTAAGACTGAATCGAGCTGTAGGATGAAATTTCACCCTTACAGCCCAAGTCCAATATGACTTAAGCACGTTTAATTTCTGGCATAAATTCAGCCACGTGGTTAGCTACTTCATGGAGTTGGTTTGGATGAGACTAATACCAAGTGTAACTAATTTTCAGCCAAACCAAATCTTTGAACCATCTCGCTCAGCGCCACTCCAGAGAAAGGAACAGAATACGAAGTACCTGGACACGGATTATTTGATGCTGTCTTGGAACTGTACCTGTAGAGGGTAAAGGCATGAGAAAATGGAGCAGGCAAGGTAATATTGCACCTGCAGTCAAGAAGAACATACTCTCAAAATCCAAGATCATCATCATCAGACTTTAGTCTGAGTTTACAAACTGTATAAGAAAGGAAGTGGAGCGAGAAACTACAGGTCTGGGGAGATGTGGAATAAGGTGCATGAAAGGAAGGCAAACAAGGAGAAGGAAGATTTCAAAACTAACTTGAGCAGGTACCTGCACTGTGCTCTGGGACACATCTTCCAGCACCAGCCTCCCCATCCCTCCCTCTCTCTTCCCCCCAGCACGCCATGCATTGAGAGAGAGAGATACCCTCAATACTCAGAAACTGCCGACTCCTTGTCCACATTAGTAGTAAGAAGTTTAGCACTGATATTTGCCCAGAATTTTAGCAGTTAATTTCCATGTCTCTCTCCCACTCTCCTACAGACTTTCTTCTCATGGAAACTGGAATATCAGTCTCTGGAAATGAAGCAATGCAAACAAGAATCCTTAGAACCCTTCCAAATACTACACTTCCAAAAGTTATTATTTTGCTACTATGTCAATGCATGTCACAATACTACAGTTTCCATAGACATTATAACTTTGGCTTTCATAGTACTGCATTCACTGAGCTTTTAAAAAAGAATATGCATTAAACTAACACAAAAAGGTTGACTTGTTTTGGAAAATTTTATGCTGCAACCTATAAAAAGGAAACCAAAAGGGCTATCTGTTTACTGTAAGACACTATTCTTACTTCTCTTTTTTTCCAGTAGATATTAAGTAGACAGTCCACTCACAACTGAAGGTTGGAAAAGATTTGTGTAATTCTGCAATACTGACAACCAGTTGATCAATTCTTGTTCTCACAAATACAGCCATCCAACAACTCTTGCACACATAACAATATTTTTTGGTGTTGTTTTTAATTCATCTGAAACATGGGTTGCTTTTTCAGATCCCTAAAGGGAGTCCAGTTAGCACAAAAATTTTAAAGTTAAAAATCTGTTTCAGGCATTTTTTTGTGACTAACATATTCATGGGACTTTACTGTGTTCCCTAAACAGTCAGTTAGAAATAACAAAATCCTGATCTGTTAACTTCCGTGAAACTTAGCTGTTAGCACAGAGAACTACTGATGTTAAGTCAGGTTTAAAAGTGACAATTCTATTTCCCTCCCCCCCAAACCCAAGAACACTAGCTATGCCAAATGTAAATTCCATGCCCTACGGTAATTTCTCTTAAAATTTTCAAGTTGCATCAGCTTACAACAGTTTAAAACAAGACTGGCCCAAACAAACATCCACTGTGGTTCAAAAGATAAGATCAGTAGTGCTTACACAGCAGACAAGTGATTTACAAATGTCACTGTAAAACAGACAGTTACAGAAAGTTACAAAAATACGAACTCTGAATAATCATCTTCACACATTTTGCTTCAGAGCGTAAGCTCCCCAGACAACCAACGGCACTTCCAGTTCCTTACCATTGAAGCCAAATGCAGACTTCTTTTCACTAAGTATGCACAGAGTCCAGAACCATAATCTAAGTACTCTGATCAGAAATCTAAAATTCTGTTCTGTAAGTATTCCTTTCAGGGTTTAACATCTGCCAGTTGACTAACATGACTGATGCTTGAGCCCCCAAAGAATGCCACAAATACCAATAATCACTATCTCCAGTGGTTTATGAGCACTATATTTAAAAACAAAACAATGACTGCAGAACAAAGGGTCCTCAAAAACTCCAGATTATTTTAGTTTGGATCATTTTAAAAGGCAGGAAACAAAACTGAAAGGAATGATGAGGAACATTTAAATTACAGAAGCGATGTGTGCAAAAGGTCTAAATATCAGTAAGAGTCAAACTTTCGTAAAAACTAACAGTATTAAAATATAAAAAAATACAGACGTTGTATCCCCTTTGGTGATGAAAGGACCTATGTGCAGCTTTACAATCCATTAGTTTCTGTATGCCATGACCAGAACCTTCACACTGATGAAGTATCTGCCTAGGAGAGCAGAGCCAGGGTGCTGCTGAAGCAGATGCAATACTTCTGTGATAATGGACTACCTTTGAATAAACCATGTCCTCCTCTGTAACAGCTCAGTTTAGGTGAAACTGCTAGTTTAAACTGCACTTAAGGAAGTGGACTGGGAATGCCATCTTTGGAGAAAGCGTACGCAGTGAACAGTGGTCACAGAGTAGGAAGTCTGAATTTTCTCAGAAGTTTACACACACCCTGCAGCTACAAGGATTCTATAGGGATATTTTAAACCATTGTTCTCTTGATGCTGTTTATGATTATGAAATATTTACAGCCCATATGTTTTTTGAAATAATGTCTTCTATCATCCTAAACCAGTATTAAATACACAATATAACATTTTTGTACATAAAAAGAATACATCTCCTATTACAAAGCTCCCTGATACCTCTCCTATTTCAAATACAATGGAAATTATAAAAACTGTGATGCCAGTAATAAAACGCACTTTAATAAGTGAGCAGGATTCCTTTTGACTGACCCCACGCATTGGCAGAAAACATGCAGCCTCTCAGATCAGTATCGGGAACATTCAGTCACTCTTTGCTGTATTAAAGTCTTGCACAAAGAATGAGGAGACAGCAGCATAAAATGAAATAAATTGTTAATTTAATCACAACTCCAGAGTTTAAAATAAAACTCTTTATTACTGAACCAAGAGGAGGAAAATTAATTCTCCTCATACCATAGACTTCTCTCGCAGCAACAAGAGTAAGTTCCTTCTCATTAAAATTGTCTCTTCCTAAATGCTATTCCAAGCTCAGAGAAGATTCCGAGTTAGGTTGAACTATTTACTTCCCGTTCAGAACTGCCATTTCTCTTGCTTCCAAAATGAACATTAAATTACCTCCAGAAAGGAATTAAAGCATGAGATAGCATAACTGAGTTATAGTGGCTTAAGAAGCTTCCTCACTGCCTTAGAACTTGGCTACATCTTAAGGATGCGCCACAGAAGGCACATTGGCCCTGACAGAAAGGCTATTCTTCCCCAGCCAAATTTCAAGGTTCTGTTCTAACACATGAAGAAATTAGAGGAAAGTCGGCTGACATTTTTTTTTAAACGTTGAGAAATGATGCTTTCTCCCTTTGGCCTGTTTTTGAGAACTGTTCTGAGAGCTTGAATGAAATCTAAAATGGAAACAAGATCATCAGGTGGCCCATATCTGCCAGGAGAAATTTCAACTCCCCCAAAAATGATGAAGTTAGACGTGCTGAAGGTATGTTCTGCCAGGAAAAAAATTAGACTACTTATGCAGAGCTAGCGCCACCAGGACTTCCATAATATCAGACACATTACGGATAGAGGAAAGGGGAAAGGGAATCTTATCTGCAAAGTGTGGGCAGTGATACACTAGGTGTGAATAACACCCTGCATACAGTAGGCTTAAGGACAAGACAAGTGTTCCCAAGCCTCTTAAAACAGTAGGTGTGGGGTCGGTTTTTTTGTTTTAATTCCTGTAAACTGGTAAAGAAATTTTGCCTAATAGCCATTCAATTCCACCAGAAAACATCTGTGCACCAATTCATCATTTCTCACCTGTGTTCCCATCTCCACTGTCCATTGACGGTTTACTGGTTTCTGACGGATTGTTCATTCTTGAGTCTGCATTAAAACAGAAATAAAGATAAACTAATACAGCAAAAAAAACCCCAAATCTATTCACACTTTCTTGTCCAAGTGAAGTACAGAACATCAGGAATTTGATATATTCTTTGCCCTAACTCAGATTATAACACAAAAAGAACACTCAGAAGCAGAACACAGTACTGAATCTTCCAGAAAAATACCGTTTTGAAATTTTGCACGTCATTATTCCCGTACGTGAAATCCCCTCTTATGGAAGGCGGGGAGGAAGGAACAATGACATCATCAAGATTAAAAAACATTAAGTCTGACCAGCACAGCCTACATTACTCTTGTGTTGGTTTTCTTCTCCCGCTATAAGAGAAAGGAAATTCAGTCATTATCGTTAAATAGATGCTATTTTTCTAATACTACATTTTTGTTTTACAGGAATGTCACTGATATTGATTTATTTTATATTCCCTATATATTCATGCAAAACCATAAAAATACAACATAACTCCTCTTCCTTCTCCCTCTGGATGAACCTATCGAAAAGTCTGCTCCTGCTTTCAAAGCTTGTCAGCTGAATATGGTGCAACACAGAGGGCCTCTCCAGATGGCAGACAGAGAATATAGCTGCCTTATACAGGAATTTGTACAGATGTTCTGTGTACAGCATCAGCTCTCCAGCTTATTACCTCCTCATTTCTTCCTACCGACCTCAGTGTGCCACATTATCGCAAACCAAAATTACAGGAGGAATCTCAAGACAGACCGGTTCATAAAATGAAGCATAAGCAAATCCTTAAGCGCATTCTTCTGTTCCCATAGCCAGTTAAATGTAAGTTCAGTGAGCTCAAAATGAACCCTTTACTCCAGGATATTCTCTCGCTAGGTGCTTAAAAGGTTACCTCTTTTATGCACTTTCATCAAAGCAGCGATATCCAAAATACCAACGGGCCGAAGAAGAATACAGTAACAGCACTGCTGCATCTTTCCCCCAGATATTTCCAAGAATGCCCAGACACAGTCTACAAGAGTTGGCAATGAGAAGCCGGACCATTGCCATGTACTGTCACCTGCTCCTGCCCAGAGGGACCCAGTGCCACCCTCAGGCTCTCAGAACCAGGGGCAACAGCAGCAGAGGAGCATAAGCAGAAGCCAGGAGGAACAAAGCACGTGGACAGGGCGTGAATGAAACCGGAGTCACGATGAAGCCTGGCTGGGAGTGCGGGGTGGGAAGAGGAGTGAACAAGTCAGAAATGGTGAGAGAAAAGGTAAGAGACATCAACCGTGGAAAAACTCCAATAAAGCAGTCAGGAAACACAATTGAAGACGCGTCAGTATTTTTAAAATGAATTTGATTTTCCACGTAAACAACTGCTGCAGTTGAACCCGTCAGGGCCTAGAAAACCCAGAGGACTGTAACAAACAGGAATCTTTCCCCGACAAGTTAACTCAACCTCTCCAGAGGTTCAACTCTTCTCAGGAGGTTCCTATGCCTACGCTTAAATCTTTCAAATGTCAGCCATGTGTAAAAGAGACTTGAACTAACAACATTACTCTTAGTACAAAGGCAGGCATGTGTTAAACTGCTTTCTGAAAGGGGGAATAAGTGAGGAGAAACTTCCCAGCTGAGCGCTGGTGGCCCACGCTTCAGCAAAAGGCTGCGGGCTTTGCCCCGTTTTTCACCACCTCTGCTTAGCAGAGTTGAGCTACAAGTTCAGAGTCTTGAAAGACAGAGCTCTGATATGGCTGCAGACACAGAACCTACTGCTTCCTGGCTCCTTATTTTGTCATTTTCCACATTTGGATAGCATGACCCACATTCTAGAAACAACATGGTTCCACCGACTACACAGAAATGTTTGGTTTTGATGAGCCCCTTCCTGCTGATAGATGTCTGTGTAAAACAAATACAAGTATGTTTCTACCTAGAAGTTGCGTGTACCTTAAATTGAGTTTATTGTTGTGGCAACAGCACATTTATTGAAAGTGATTATAGGCAACATTCATTTGATAAACAGCATTAGTTCCTTCCTTGACACACAGCTGGATACTGAAATTAGTTTAGGTTCAGAGAACATTGAATGGGAGACTTCTCTTTGGACATAAACAAGAGGAATCCTCATCCAACAGGAAAATGAGCAAAGAGGGCTTAGAAGTCCAATACACTTGGCTGTGGTAACTAGGCTAACTCATGGGGCTATTGGACACAGGATGTATTTTTTAAGCCCAGAGCACAAGGATGGCCTGAGCTCATGCTAGCACTGACCACAGGTTGAGAAGATCGTCTCTCAATAACGTGGGATCCATTCACTGAACCACTTCACAAAGCTCTTGCAAGAAAAACAACACAGGGTCTCCTGTGCTAGTGTGTTGCAGAAACTGAAGTACTAGAGCCACCGTGCAGGATACTAATGCTAAAATAAACAAACTGAACCTGGAGTGGGGACACAACTGTCCTGTGCACAGAATTCCAAGCAACGCAGTGACTGTTCCCTCTGTACGAGGAGGCTCATAAAGAAACCTTCCTGCATAACCAGCAAGTTTGCTCAGGACAAAGTTGTAACTGTACAGACCTCTTTTCATAAAGGAACCAAGACATGTTTTTCTTTCAGGCTATGCTGCAAAATAAATCCTTTTAAAAGAGGTTTTCAGTGTTTCCTAGTACTAGACACACACATAAAGTTTACTCAACTACCAAAAGCATGCCTAAATGAAGACTATTATTGTAAAGATTCGTCCCTAACAAAGACCTCAAACACTGCTATTGCAGAAAAGCAGCAAGTTGGATGAAGAAAGATCTTTCTGGTACTGCTCAGGTTCAAACGAAGGATAGCATCCATTATTTCACCAGCTGACTATTTCTTGTTCAATTTGTGGGCCTTCCGCATGTAAAGCGCCAAGAACAATGCCACTATTTCCATTGCAAATGGTTTGACGTGCATCTGAAGCACAAAACTGCTACTAGCAAAACAGACATATATCCGCAGGATACTAAACCTATGGATTCATTATATGTCAAATAAAAAGATTATTTGGTTTATACATGCTTGTATGATTTCTGCTTTAAAGTTAAAAAGAATACACAAATGAAGTGGGCTAAAAAGACCAAACCGTAATGCCCTCACCTTTTCTTTTTCCTTTAGATCTTACTCGGGTTTTAAATAAACGCCCCGGGCTACAACTTCTGCCAACATTATCTAAAAACAAACTCCACAGAAGGAAGGATCGAAAGCAGCAGGTGCATGATTGAAATCAAACTCTCAGGAGTGAATGCATTCAGTACTGCTACTCCGCTAGCAGGGCTGAGGGTGTCATAAGGCAGCGCTGTGCCAGGCTTTCACACACCCTCAGCAACATTTCAAAAGGTATTCAGAAGAAAGAAGCAGCAGACACTGGACCAACCTGGCATATTAGGGACTGTACATAGCTAGTAAAACACAGAAAATCTTAACATGGAACATATCATTAACTATTTCCTTTCACCTCGTAAAGTGAAACTGCCCAATACTCCATCAGCACCAGCAAAAATGATTCATTGATGCGTATGGAAAAAACAAAGTTTAATGTAGGTGAAAGAATTCACTAGAAATTCATTCTTAAAAACGCCCACTTCATATTCAGAAACAAATATTCAGATGTCTGCTTTAAAATTTACCATCCCCCCCCCCCCCAAAA
>VZSC01007889.1:293177-321424 GCA_013398225.1 Steatornis caripensis
AAAAAGTTCTTACATGAACTTATATAATTGAATAAAGAGAATAATAAGAAAAAAATCTATACATTGAGCTTTGGGGAAAGAGCCTTGAAAATAAATAAAACCTATTGTAAAATCGAGATGATCACAGTTATCGTAAATAACTTTAAAAGACATGAAGGGGAAATTATGGCACGTCTGTTCCGCAGTCCTGATGGAATCTCAGCGCAGGAAATACATTATCCCAGTAACCTTAGGCACAGCTTGCAACGGTATCAATGGCAACCACTGTGGACTCCACCTTATTTTCTATTACACATGAAGAACCTTGCTATTACGTTAAAAATACACAGACATAATATACATTCTGTTGGGGAATGGCTCAATACAGCTACTAAATTCTTTGAGACTGGGACTCTCATTCATTTTAATGCTTTAAAATTCATAACACACTGATATGCAAGTCAAGTTCAGTGTTTGTTAGAAGCTAAATGCTTCTCAGACTGAAATCCTAAAAGCAAAAGGTCTGTATTAATATCATCCAAGCCTAGCGGCAAATCTCTCTAGTGCAGAGGAAAAGAATTCTCCTGGAGCGAGAAAAAGAAGAAGAAAAAAAACAAACCATGTATTTCCTTGGTACAGATCTATCTATCTATTAGGCAGCTACTTGCTGCCGATTCACTGGTGAGCTTCAGCCTTACAAACACCTTCTCTAGCCTCTGCATATGTGATTAAGCCTCTATGCATAGTCAACCTCACAGCCTGTATTTCCATATTAAACGCTTATAAGAAAGAGCTGAGCTGGTACCCACCTAGAACGTAGTCGCTGCAGTCCAGCATTGCTGTGGTATCCTCTACAGGTTCAGACAGTCCAAGGAAAGGGAGAATGGCAATTCCTATCAAATCTACACTAGTGCTCTCGACCGAACAAGAAAGGGAGTGGGGAGGTGGGGGAAGAAATACAACTTCAGTTACACCATAGCAATCTTCAACTGAACAGGGAAACTTCAGTTGCTCTGTGGAGTTTTAGTCTCTCCTACTAGCTGTGTCTGACATTGTCAAGGCGACTGAAGCATGAAAAGTTCCCCTTTTTGTAATAAAATAGAAACAAAGATTGCAGCTGGCAGTTTCCATAATGAAGCTTAATCAGTATGCGCCTGATTAGGGCCTTATGCAAATCTCCCCTCGTTAGCACAGCAGCCAGCACTTTGAAGTCCATGAACAATTCATTTGCAGAGTACACTGAAAGTGCTCCCTGCATAATTTAAATCGCGGTATAAATATTTATCAGCTCATTTGCATATTAATTGGCAGTGCATGAAGGGAAAAATTATCTCCCGAGTGCCAGCATAATAATTAGGGAACAAAATGAATTTTCTTCCAATAGCTTGGCTTCTCAGCCCTAACTCAAGCACAGTACCACAGGGGAGCAGGGAGGAGAAGAGACAGAGTTCTGTTCAAATGCCACTGAAATGACACGTACAAATTAGAAACAACTCTACAGACTTAAGCACCTTTAATCTTTTTCCTGCTGGCAACAATAACTTCAGTAATAAAGGGGATTTGGAAAAAGCTTTCTACACAATCCAAATAATCCCACAAAAACAATTAGCAAGGTGGAAGCTGAACACGAAGCTGTCAAACTGGTGCTTGCACATCTGTGTGGTTTTCCACATCCAAACACGAACTGTCACAAGAAGGTCCTGGGCCGGAAAGAGCGCACCACCAGGGCAAGGAAGCGGCACAATTCCCTTTAAATGGCTAAAGAGCTCAGTGATTCATTATCGGGTAATCCTTTTGCCGTGGCCAACTTAACAGCAGTGGGTATGTCAAGTATTGTGTAACATTTGACACCCACTAATCTATCCCGAGCGAAATCAAAATAGATTTAGTCTTTTGCTTTCCAGTGACTTCCAAGGAAAACCAAAAATCTATTACTAATCCCTTCCACAAATGTACACAATATAACTAAACAAAGTGTACTGCGCAGCTACGGGTTTTCGAAAGTGACACTTTACACGCCGGTTGCGTCTATGAACCACTCTGTGACAACCAGAGCACACTCGCTGCCGTGACCACAAAGCACGCTGAAGGACCGCAGAACTCCGAAGAGGCTTTGGTCTGTGGAGGAACCGATCTTCTTTTCCAAAAGCGGTCCACAGAACTAAGTGTACTGACAAACTATGAGGCTAGATTAAGCCATTTCAACTAGTTTGTTTACCACTCTAGTACTAGTGTCCTAAACAGCAAGAACATTTATATAAAAATTCAAGTGTAATGTGGACATCACAACATTTAATATTCTATATTCTGATCAGGAAAAGATAATATGATTATGCAGGTAACTACAGGGTTGAGCCACTCACTTCCAGAAGTTAATGTGAATTTAAGAGTAAGTTGTTTTTTCTTTCTTTTGTCTTTAAAAGAAGCTAGCTGTACTTTCCTTCTCCTTATTTCTGAAGTGAATTCAAGCACCGCCTCTCCAAACAAGAGGGAGAGAGAGAAAAGGGACTTCTCAATCATGTAGCACTGACTGGAATTTATTTCCACGCTTGACCTCTTCTTCTGTTCAGGTTCATATCTCTACTTAACACAAGATGTTCCCTGCTATATATTTAACATGAGTGATCTACACTCGAAAAAGACTGCAGGAAGGGAAGGTGCCCCCAACTGCAGGGAAACAGCTGCATGTACTGAACAGGTTTTCCTAATACCTTGTTTCCAACTTGGTTTTCTACTTATTCACGTGTCCCATTGAGACCTCTGAGGCACATCTCCATGGTTCGCAGACCTTCAGTAAACTACACTCTTCCACACGTGCTTTTGGAGTGCGCCGGGAGATAATCCGTTTGCTTCATCAGAAGAGTCTGGACACAAATGGTGTTCACAAGCCAAGCACTTCACAAAGCAAGTGCCAGTTTAAGTAGCGGCTGAGCTGAGGTAGCAAACAGCACAGTAAGAGGACAGCAGTGTTATCTTTGGGATCCTTTTCAACTGAGAGTCTGCGTTGAGCTGGTTGAACACAGGTGCAGCCTCAAAAGCGCACGACCGCAGGAAGTGACCGTTAAAAGCAGGCACGTGTGTAGTGATGGATGACTTGTAGCAAACAACAGAACAAGCAAACAGCAAATAAAGGCCAGGGAAGGACGGACACGAAGCAGTGTTAGCAAGTGTGCTGGTGGTACCACAGTGTGCTCGTCACCCATGCTAGCAACATTGCATTGACAGCTAACAAGGACAAGGTAGAAGTTTTCTTCCCATTCCCGACTGTGCCAAGCAATCTGCCTTACAAACACCAACTGAAGCGTACCGCTGCCCTGCTTCAAAACCAATGGCAGAATACGCTAGTTTAACTTTCTGTTTAGGTTCTGCCACATCATTGGCTGTTACTTTCCTTTCAGGATTCTTACGTTAAAAGTTACTTAACACCGTGAACCAAAGTCATACTTCTGGTACTCACGTTTAATCAAAATACCACTCTCGGCTTTGCACACAAAGTTTCATTTTTCTTGCAAAGGCGCGTTTAAGAAAAATAAGTGGTGCACCTTGTGATCATCAAGTGCAAAAAACTCTCCACATCCCGCGTAACTACAGACATCTCAAAAATTGTTTCTCTCCTATTCACCCAAGTCTACAATTCTTAAGCTGATGATTTTTCCCACATAATTCTATTCACACTTTTCCTTAAAACCAAAGGAACTAAGCCACTAACATGGAGCCAGGTATGACACAGGCAGATGTTCTTCAGTCAAACACTTCAGAGTCTGCAGATAAGGCTTCAGAAGCCTCTTTTTACCCCATTCTCTTCTTCTCTTCCCTCTTTATGTATCTTCCATACCTCCCCTTCTCAAATGAATGCCTTTGTTTTGCTGTTCATCCCACCAATATGTCACTTTATTCAGTTCTAATAATTATACTTCATACTTGAATACCTTACTTTTTGGAAAGGGAACCTCATTTTCCCTGGAGGTTATGCAACTCTTGATTAGACCTCCTTTTGCATCTTCTTTTTTATTCCTCCTCCTGTTCGTTTTTTTTCTTTCATTTATTATGCCCAATTGACCAACCGTAAACTCCACAAAATTACCCTCCAAAGTCATCTATTGTAAATAAGTGTGAGAGATAGTGGAACTAGGGGGAAAGGATGTTTGAGAGATAGTGGAACTAGGGGGAAAGGATGTTTAAATCCTCATCTTCAGATGGTGAGTCGGTCCCTCTTTTTCTTCTTTTTTTTTTTTAAAAAACCCCACCAATGCAAATGAGGCAGAATTGAAGGGATGAAGGGCAAATTTATTATCAATATTATTCTATTCAACACCTTTATGGGGGAAAAGAATCTTCATTTTTATATAGATATGTTTCCATATGTTACTAAAATGTCATTTACTCATGCTCTCAACGACAGCTAGGAAATTTCTGCCACTAGCCAGCTCTGTGACAAGTGTGACCTTTGTAAACTTTGCGGGCATGCTTCCTGATTACAACATGGCAAGATTACCCACTAAGCCAACAACTTGTTATTTCCCTTTTGAATCGTGTACTTGGAATGATACAAGGAAAGGAAATATGGTATTAATTGTATTAATTAAATGCTGCCTTCATTGGTGTATCGGTGTCTAATATATTTTATCTTGAAGAACCACTGAAGAAGACTGGTCTGCAAAGCTTTGAAAATAGGGCATGAGTAAGCACGTCAATGAACACTGGTAGCACTCGGAGTAAGGCTGTGTTCTACATGCCACACCAGCCAAGGCCATAGGTACGGCTAGCCCTAGACCAACTTTACAGAACTACTACCATTTTAACTCAAGCCATTTCCAAGTCTCAATTCCACAAGCTAAATGAAACCTAATAAAAATTTCATCAAACAGAACTCCAATGTGCTATAAAACAAAATTATAAAAAATCACGTACTTCAACAAAATAAACTTATTAAAGTTGGCACAATCCCCTTACAGTAATTATGGACAGACAGACAGCAGCCTGTTCATAGTGAGGGCTGAAAACTAAGCTCCAATTTTAGCCACAACTTTTGACTTTGGCTCACAAAATCGATTTTATCTGAAAATTGCTAAGTTTGCTCTGAAAGCCAAAGAGCAGTTGTCTGGAAAAGTCAAATAGAATTGGCCTGGTTTAGAATTACCGGTCATTACGCAACTGCTATGAATTGGAATTTTAGTCCACATCTAATTTAACTTCTCTCTCACAAACTCAAATCATAAGTATCCTTTCAAACTTTCCATCTCACAAGACGTCTTCCAAAATTCTTTTTGTGTACCTCTTTTGAGGAAAATTAAGCATGCAGACAGCCAAGCAGGAATGCTACTTTGTCTTATCAGTGCGGGACAGCAGATACTCCTAAATGACAGCACCTGACACATTAATACAGAGGGGTTTGTTTGCGGGTTTGGTTTTTTTAAGTCTCACTTACTCTTGTCCACAGAAGGTAGCAACTATCATGACTTAAGTCACTTTTTTATAGTAAGAAAACTGTGGTCATGACCAACTTGCAGTACAGTACCACCACATGAGGAGGTAAAAAAAAAAAAGGTGGTGGGAGTGGTAGGAGGCGAGGAGGAAAGAAAATAAATACCTTTGTTTAAAAATTACAGCTTTATAGCTTTCACAGGCAAACTGAGCCTTATTTGAAACTCACGGCTAACTCTATCATTCTGGCACATCGTCTGAACAGTTTTGCCCTCCCCTTACTGCCTACAAGTCATAGCACGTAAGAAAGGATCCATATTATATTTATATAAAAGCTTTTCTTTCATTCTGTTGACTGTTTTCTTTTCAAAAGCAGTCAACCCTTGTTGTTCAAAACCATAACTTTGATCTATGACATCATCACAACATTTACTTAGAAATCATGGAATATTTTGAAGAATAGCAAAAGTTAGGCCTTTACATCTCCTGATTTAAGCACTCATGTTTCACGTGCGTTTTCAAAGTTTTCATCACTATGTCATAACGGCTCAAGACCTTTTTTTTTATGTATTTATTTATATGCAGCAAACAGTACATCATAAGCACTAACTCCAGGAACTTAATTCAAAAGAACAACCCAAAGTGTCATATATTTGAAAACAAAATTGTGTTACTTAACTAGCATGTTGCACCTGCCATAGAGCTGTTGCACAGCACAACATTTTAGTATTTTCAGGAGGGCACTTGCCTCCTTTCACTTTAACTGGAAGTTAACATAGAAAATGAGCAAATCATGTTTTGATTCCATCATAGGTATGAGGTATGCTTGAGGTATGCTTCTACACCATTACACATTCATTGCTTCTGCAAACATCCACATGAAAAGTAGTACCCAAAGTTAAGTAGGATTTTTTTTAAAACACACACATAAAAATTTTTAAAATGTAAATATTTTGGGACACCTGGTTTTGTCCACATACGTGTGGACCTCATCTTCCTTTAAAATTTCTCATTTGTCGAATCCAAAATACTTCACACTGACAGGTTTCGAACACCTGGAGAAGATGTAGATTGTTTTATTACTAAACACCTCTTATATTTTATTACTTTTACAAGATTTGCATGCCTCACATTGCTTTTCAAAAGAGTACTGCAGGACACAAAGTAGAGAAAGACCAAAATGAAGACTGATGTGAAGTTACACGAAGAAAACACGAGGGACAGCTGAAGAACACGATCAGTAAAACTTCAAAATTTATCAGAGTAAGAAAATCAAGCAAACAATCTAAGGGCACAGGTCTGTGTAACAGCAGTACTGAAACAAACACAAAACCAACAAAAAAACTCCCCATGGCCTTGAAAGCTTCCAAGCTTTTATGGGATGCTGCAGCATGGGGCCGTTGGAGAACCTGGAGCACTGCCAGGGGCCAGCTACCATGAGGAGTGGGGTGACCCCAAACTTCCCCTGGCAGGGAATGCCAGTCCATGCTCATGTATTCCCTGAACCTAAAGTGGTCATCTCTTACTAGTCGTGTGCTGGGACGACACTTACAGGAGAACACATCTTCCACACACACGGTGGCTACTGAAATTGTGCACACATTTGAATGGGAAAGGTAAATGCAGTTCATATTACCAAAACCCCCAAACAATAAAGATAGCATAAATATTGCTAGTTTCAAATTGTTACTGCAATACACATTAAAAATACCAAGTATTTGAGTAAAATAAATATTCTCTAATATGTAAATCACAATACAATGGATCTGACAACATATGAAGGCTACTTATGCCAAGCTCAAAGACTGAACAGCAGTATTTGTTTTAGCAGTTGAATGCACTATTACATTTTTAAAACATCACCGTATGCACATTCCGAAAGCATCAGACTTGCCTCACCATGTCTGCCCAAATAACACGGACAGGCCCCCACAGCTTAAAAGCATCATTTTTAAAACTCACCTGTAAATCAAAACATAATGCCTTATGCAAACATGCTGTTTCTCTGTTCTCTACTTCGCCAAAGTAGTAATTACTAGTCTAGCCTGATGAATAGGGGCTCGACAAAGAATAGACTAATTCAGTATATGACTTAACCATACAACTCAGTTCTATTCAAATCCTGGAGTCTCCATGCCACTTGTCATTAAATATACTACAGGTCACTCTCAAAATACATAAATCAAAGTCACAGTTTAAGTTTATTATGATTTCTGCTGGAGCCAACTGTATATATCAAGATCAACAACAGAGATAGTATTTAGCTCTAGCTAGCATCAGAGTGTTTGACAAACAAATTAATACAAAAAAGCTTTACAAAAACCTCTACAGTTCATGGTATGAACCGAAGTTGCACCGCTGTTATCACCATCCTTTGCAGAAACTGCTTTTGCTCTCTCTTCCTTAATAACTATCTCAAATCTGAAGGGGGATATTGCTTTAATGCCCTTAGCACACTGATTCAGACACTATTAACACCTGTAGGAACCACAAGACATGTCATGAGAATGCTTCTTTCTGAAGCTTAAATTATTTGATCTCAAAGAGGAAAAGGCCAAATTCCAGACAAGCTGCTTTGTATGTTACAAATTGAACAAAAAATTGCCAGATGCAAGATCCGAAGAAAGAAATGGAGTTATTCACACTGCAGACACTGATTCCCATCCATCAGCACATCTATCCAAGTACCTATCATTTTCAGTGGTCAGAGTTAACATAAGACTGCATTTGCTATCAAAAAAAAAAAACAAAACCCAACAAAGTTCCCGGGCATCTAGGTCTTTAATTTATGATAATTTAGGAACAGTGGAAAGTGAAAACCACAGCGTGACTAAACACATAAAGTATTAGCTATGCGAGCTTTTCCAGGAAATGTTCACAAGCACAGTTTTGCCCGTTTTAGCAGCTATGCTGTGCTAAAGCAGAAAAGGCATTGATCAGCTTTTCCAGGAAATAACCACAAGAATGGGTTTACCAGCAGCAATGCTAAAGTGCATCCAGTATGACTACCACCTGTGGCTGTGTTTGCAGAGGACCTGCTGGGAAGACATGCCCATTTTATTTGCAGGCCCATGGACACACATCACTGAAGACAGGAATGTCTTGACTCTTCGGCACTGCCCCACTTTCTGTAATTTATTTTGATTGGAAGTGGTAGGTTGACAGACACAGAATCCTCTCAAAAGAAATTCATGATCTAGTCGCAAATTACAGGGTAAAAGAAGTCAACTGAAAAAATCAGGTCAGAAGGCCTAACAAAAAAAAATTTTAAAAGCGATACCCAGAATATTGTAATTCTTAGTTGCCAATTCCTTAATAAAACACGTTTCGTATATGACTGTCTCACCGTTTTCACAGAGAAACAAAAAAAAAAATTAAAAATAGGACACTTAATTTAGGACTCGAAATAAATGCCTGCCAGTACTACCACCATGGGCCACGAATGCTGAGTCAGCAAAAAGCCAGCAGGAGGGGCCAGTGGCTGCAGCCCTGCTCATCCCCACTGCTACACTGCCTCCTCGCTGGTGCTGCCACACACAGAACCACACAGGAGAACTGATCTGTGTTAAAACTACTCCAACTGCAAGGACCTTCCTCCTTCTACTAACCCAAATGTGTTTCTTAATCCAAGGGGAGAAAAGATTATCCTGTTGAAGCACAAAGGCAGCAAGGAGGCAGGAACGAACAACTGGGCAAGACTGTTTCAGCAGCAGTTATTACCTAAAAACTCTTCTTGTCTACAGCTTAAATGCACTCGTATGTTGCATACTCATCTTATGGACTCTATCACACAACTTATGTGACAGAAGAAGTTAAAATCTCACAACTGTTTATTTCCTCTTTGGGACACCCGACTCTCAGCCCTAATGTTACAACTCGTATCAATTAGCATACTTAAATATGCACATACCCCTCCAATCCCACTCTTGAGAATACTCTTTCTGATTTCTGGTCTCCTCACACACCATTTCCATGCTGAAAAAAGGAAATGTGATTCCCACACACTAGGACTTAACTACATAATCACTTAATTTCATCAGATGTATCGAAGAAGGCATTAGAACTACAAGGTTTTGAAAGTAAAGCAAATGAGGAGTGTTGACGAGAAACTAACAGAAGCAGCAGCAGAGTAACAGCTGCAATTATACCAGTAAGTAGTTCAGACCTAGCTCAGAGTGCTAAATCCCAAATTCAATTCACGGAAGAATTTAAAAATAACTACTAAATCCCCTATTATATCATAGTAAATGAAAATATAGCAAATAACCAAGAAGTACATGTTATAAATGCCTGACGCATCTATATAAAAAGCCCGTATGTTGGTCTACAGCATCACGACAGGCTGGAAACTTGGGTCCTCAAGGGAGACCAAGGTTCTTGTGACGTTACAATAGATCTGAACTGAGAATGCTTATAGGCAGACAACCACCCATTAACCCTCAGAATTTTATTTCTTTATATGTATATATATATGAACTTTATATGTTTTATATATAAACATATACATATTTACACATACTTTATGTGTTTTACATAAAAAATACATACTACATTATATGTAGTTTGGTTTTTGTATGCATAAATTTTTTTAAAAGTACTGAGGTGGTGATCTCAGATTTCTTAAAGCCTGTAAGCCTTCTGTTCTGAAAACAGTTTAAATGTTCCTATAAGGCATTCCTGCAGAAACATACCAAGGCAGTTTGTCAACCCAGTGGAAGAAACAGCGTGAAGAGCAAGTCGGCACACAGTGCTGTTTCAATTGCTTTTGTCCTGTCTCGGTCAAAAGGACAGTTGATGTAGGGAGAATGAACGAGCAAGAAAGAAGCGCACAAGTGCCAGGACACCATCATCCCCCCAAATCCAGCCACAAACAGCCTGAGAGCTGCCAGCTGACCGCTGCTGCTGACTTGAATGAAAATTGTTCCACAACCTTCTTAGGAAGTCATAGTCACCATTGAAAGAAGAGCAATTCAGCATTCCGAAAAAATCAAGCTAAGCTCTCCAGCAACGCTCAATATTGCACTGACATTTTAATATTACACTGAGTTGAACTAACATGCCATTTTAAAANGAAGTCATAGTCACCACTGAAAGAAGAGCAATTCAGCATTCCGAAAAAATCAAGCTAAGCTCTCCAGCAACGCTCAATATTGCACTGACATTTTAATATTACACTGAGTTGAACTAACATGCCATTTTAAAAGAATAACCTGTGTTCCATACTGCCTTCACAATCCCTCACCATCACAGAGAGTTTACTCATTAAAAATGCAGAGAAAGTTAACAAATTCTCTGGGATTTAACTAAGTTTGAGGCAATTAATACCAACAAAATCCTCTGTGATGTTACATTTTCAACAAACCTTCACAACATTGGCAAAACGCATGAAAAAGACTACAAAATTCAGAACCCTGCGTGAGTCTGCAAGAACCATGAATGCGAACGAGCAGCTTTTCCATCCGATGTGACAGTCTCAAAATGGCAAGCCCTTTTTTGCCCTACTGCCGGCTAGTCTACACTCCTCTTTTCTTCTTTTGAATTTTCCCCAACTTAAATTGAATGCAAATAAGCCAGGTGTGGTCCCCAGAGCAGTAATCTGCAGACAGTCCCCACCGAGTTCCCATAGCAACTTGCACAGCTGGGCATGAGAAAGAGGTTGTAGCTGCTTCCTATCGGCTACAGAGTTTAAACACTCAGCGAGTAAAACACCAACTACGAGCGTCTTGTAAAGGAAACACCTATTAAGAAGCACATCCATTTTCCCTTGATTAATACAGGAAAATAAAACTCTGGACATGCTTCTAGTTCAGCAACCGCTCAGCACGTAAAGGGAATATCTGTTATTTACAGGAGGTGATGCCTGCAAAGGAAATGGCTTCTCTCTGCTGCTGCAGGGTACTGAAGTTTAAGGAACACTACACCATTTAGAAAATGCCTGTCATTCCGTAAACTACAATCAAGAATACACAGCTGAAAGAGAGAAGTCAGAAATCCACATACAAAACCTTGTAGTCAAGTTGTAAGACTTCCACAAGNGAAGTTTAAGAAACACTACACCATTTAGAAAATGCCTGTCATTCCGTAAACTACAATCAAGAATACACAGCTGAAAGAGAGAAGTCAGAAATCCACATACAAAACCTTGTAGTCAAGTTGTAAGACTTCCACAAGACAGTGCCTCTCTGATAAGTGCATTGTAATATTTCCAATTTTAATTGTATTCTTTCTGTATCGGCTTTCTGAATCTCACTCTGAAAATCTAAAGTTACCTTGCGACTGACAAACAAAAGATAGTTCATCACGTACAAATTCGTTCCTTACCTACAAACACATATCCCACCTTCTATGCATTCCATTCCTTTCCGTGTCCTGTACATGCAGCTCACTGCTTTTGCCTACATCCAAGCCCGCAACTCTTCCCCTTTACGCTTCACCCCAGCCTTCTCGCTGTGCCCCCCTCCATATCTTCTGGCTAAACAAAAGGGACAAGGCGCTGGGGCTAATTTGGAACCACAGGTGTACTGACTGGCCAGCCATAGGCATGTACTTGTTGGTCAACTGACCAGATAAGCAACACAGATAAGGACTGCGCTTCTCTGCTTTTCCTTTAGCATAGCCACAAACAGGACATCTCTCCTCTACTCAGACTGCGGTTTCAAGTAAGAACAGCCCTACCAGCTTAGGGAAAAGGGCTTGTGTACCCCAGCTGACATCCCACGGCTAGCCGAAAAGCAGGAACCCAAAGCTGATGCTCAGGCAAGCACGCAGGAACACACAAGGTACACAACACACTGCCCCCGTAAATTACAACTCAAAGACTTTTGGGGGCAGATGATGTTGATAAACATTAAGTAACTCTTAACACGCTTTCCTCTCCCATGAATCTGCGTCGACATCCTGTTGAACCCCTGTAAACTTTTAGAAGCCAGCCTGCAGCAAGGAGTGCCACAGCCTAAGTATACATTGAATAACATTCTTCTTTATTTTGCTTTGATTCTATCTTCTTCTGTAGCACTACTTCTATTTTCCCTACTTCTGGCACAAAAAGAGACCGTGAACTCTAAGTCTCTATTCACCCGTCCATGACACTTCACCGACTTCTGCCATATCCACCCTTAGCTCTTATCTTTTCTAGGATGATAATCTCTAGCCTGTGCAGTTGTTTATGAAAAGTGTGCATGGCTTCCCCATGATGATCCCTAATGCTGCTTTTCTACATGTTTTTCACTCAGGAGGAGAGGAGCTGCACAGTGCAGTACCCAGGAGAAAGACGCAGTAGCGCACTGTGCCACAATGCTATTTTTTCTTCTATTGCTTCGCACTCAGTTCTTTTCCTGGGAAGTCCTAGCATTTGACTTGTTTTTGAACTACTTGTTGAGCATGAAAATACAGTAGTTATTTCCATGAAAAATTGCAACATGAACGATCGCATACCTGCAGCATTAAGAGTGCCTACACTACTGCGCATAAAGTCAGGATCTTATCTCTGACTTACTCACCAGTTTCAGGAAAACCACAGAAGCTTAGCATCACAGAAATATCAGAATTTGTTCAATTTGGTTAAAAATGGCCAACTATTTATGAGGGAGAGTGGAAAGTCAGAAACTACACAAACCTCTCTTTCCTTATGAAATCTGGCTAACAAAAATAACAACTGATGCTTATCTGTTTCCAAAAGAGTATGAGGTTGATAAGATATAGACTCAAGTATCGGCCAGTTTATTTGTGCTGACTTTACAAAATGCCTGTCCTTGCATCTGGCTTAACGATCTCTCTGCAAGCGATCCCTATTTTTCAAGGAGGGCAAGGCAAGCTTACCCAGGAACATTCAGCTTCTAACTGCACAAGAGGCCACCATTATGCTAGCTGTCTCACATGAGAATATACATTTATGTATGAAACGGGAAACACAAGCGAGCAGGAGCAGTTTAATATGCATATTGGAAGTTAGCTATAAGTTTTATTCATCCATCAACATATATAAGACATTGTACACCTGCGAGCTTTATCCATTACCCAACCTGTGGGAACTAGCCTTAATCCATCACTAACTTGAAAGCTGCTCATTTGCTTAAGTAGTTTTAGTTTTCTTCTCTACCCTTTCTGCATTCCCTTCCAAATTTCTTTTCAGACTAATCAGCAGCAGTTCAAAGAAACAGCTGAGCCAGTGGCATTAAAATGACCAGGGAAACACACAAAGCTTTAACAGGGTACAACCACTGAGCAAGTGAAACATGCTATTTACTGTTAAAAATTATGACTGTAAGCCCACTCAATTGGAAAAAAAAAAATCACAATTCATGAGAAGAAGAAAAAAATTACTATTCCCCTATAGGCCTAGCACTTTAAGAACCACACCATATTAACAGTCCATCATACAGTAATAAAAGCCAACGAATGAAAAACCAAAGGCTCTTGGTCTGTATTGCAAGTAATAGGTTTACACAATTCACAGAAAGAAATGAAATGGACACGCAGGTGGACAGAGTCTGGAATTTGAGAAGCTGAAAAATGAAGATTTTACACTGGAAGAGCACACATCGTTTTCAAACAATTTCAAGCATAGTACCAGCTAATGCTGGTATAACAAATAAATATTCACTATCAGGTGTTAAGGAGGAGACACTCCAAATGCAAATACGCATGCGCGTGCACACACACTCACGCTTATACGTATCCTTTACGCCAACAAAGAGGCAGGTTTCGTACATCTCAAAAATACAGAAGATTTAAGGACATATTGATTGTGTCCTCTACAGCTCTGATCTCTTCTGTGGTTTCTATTCATGACAGCTGGTGCACGCTGAGGATAAACTTGCAACGAAAGTACCCATATGTAATTACAGTGTCATTTGGCCAAATCAGCCCTAACCCTACATGTGGTACTTGCTTATGAACAACTCAAATGTGGGATGGACGGGAAGGGAGACGGTAACAGGGAGGAGTGAAGTTTCTGACTTCTGAAGAGAGCTGCAGACCAGCATAGCATTTTTGTAATAAAAGGAGGCCGTTGAGCTCTCCTGTATAACCTAGGCCTCAACTTCCAGGTGATGGATTAGGACAAAAACACTGTATTCAACTGACACACTCCAAGAGATGGAGCTCTACCATTTTCTTAGCTTTAGCTGTTACCTCAAAGTCCCTTTTTTATAAGTATAAGGCATGCTTTAAGACTGAAATCACGCAGGATCAGTTTCTAGCAACTGGATCTTGCTATGCACCTTCAGCTGGTCAAAGAGGCTTCCTTAAACAGAAGTCCCCTTATGTACTGTGAACAAGTCACTGTTCACTCAGTCCGACTTGGTTTAACCAAAGATTCTGAAATTTAAATTCAGTTTGACAGGTTTTCCACACTCTGAATCCATCACGACTCTTCTCAGAAACACCTATGGCTTTGTTAGCAACTCTTTCGATGTTACAAATTTCCTAGTAGCACCATAAGGTTAGTCTCAACTCTATAATTCAAGCATTGTGCATTGTAATTGTTATATAGGTACAGTCTCATTCCAAAAGCCATTTTCAGATTGGAATTCATCACAATTCAATTCATTTTTAGAGTCTGTGTTCAGAGCACAGGCTCCTCTTCCAAAAGTGGAATCTACATCTCTTTGGCTAGATGTTTAGCAGACACTGGATTTGGCTAAATTAAAATACATGGTTCACTTCCCAGAAAAACTGGTGAATCTTAGATCCCTTTGCAATAACTGATCTCATAGCTGCGACTGCACCAATCTTTGCATCCTCAGAAAACTTTATGAATGAAGTTTCCATATTTCTTCCTGATCACTGGCAGATACAAAGAGTACTTGCTGAAGAAACAGACCGAGCGAGTAGATTTTGACTTTCCATTAACAACTATATTGAGATTTTTCAGTTATCCTGTCCTTAATCCTTTTAGTACGTGTTACGATTGATTTTGTATCACTTTAATTTGGTAATCAATGAAGTAAGCCATTCTAAATCAGATACATTATAAAAGAGTGCATTTTATCAATACAATTACAAAACAAAGCTTTAATCTTAACAAGAACTGAAAAAGCTTACAGCAAATTCATTTGAAAAGACTTTCTCTCCTACCTGAGAAAATTATATAAATTGACATTAGATTATTTTTATTGACCAAAAATTGTCTATCACCAAATAAAATTATCTAGTCACTCAAGTAAGTGCAACTGGCCTCTAGCTTTTGAAATAAACCTGCCCCATTTTTTCACATTATTGACTCACCCAATTTTGCACCCCCTTTCTGCAACTTCCTTGGCCAGTTAAGATTTAGTGACACCAACAAATATGTAACACCAACAAATCAGACCAATTCCTTTCCAGACAGTGTAAATTACTAAATGCAAGCTGCCTCATCCTGAAGATTTTAGAAACCCAACTCATACAATGTCAAGCATTCCTCTCCCTGTCCATTCCCATTTACTTTGAGAACAGCATTTTCTCCCCATTTTTAGGAAACACTTAAGGCCACTCAAAGGCAAGTAAGTACCCAACCAGGTTCAAAGACTGTATTTGTACTTGTGACCCTGATGTTACAGAGTTAAGACGATGTGCGACCCTTTCCTGATGAGCAAACAAGCTAGTTTTCACTCAAGCCAGCCCAACTTGGTAAGCTTACGGCCAGGGTGGATGGAGACTCTGTTAAAACAGCTTAGGAAGCGTGCAAACTAGGAAGCGTGCTAGTGATCTGTGTCAGAATGCAGGCTCTCACGCTTGCATGTTTCAAAAAGTGCCTATGGACTACAGCTCCATGTGGTGGTCAGTCAACCTAACAGTTGTCTCTCACCAAAGAAGGCGGGGAAAAAATGTCACCATTTCCTCTTTTTTGGGGGTTGGTGGGGTTTTTGGCACTGCTTTATCAGGCCACAGAGGTGTTTAACTAGCACAAGAACTTGCTAAGAGAGAAGGAGGAGGTAGCTGGGGAGCAGGGGGAGAGGTGATGCTTCTTTCAACAGCAAGCTGCTATGGTGGTTCACCTTGCCTCATGAAATCCTATCTGCAGAAACATTCATCCTTTATCATACGACCCAACTGAGGGTTATATGTAAATTTTGCAATAGAGGCATTTATTGGCATTGCTCGAGCTTTATCAGCTTGCTAAATACCATCAGGAAAAACAGCTTAGGGTATTGTTCCAAACAATTCCTTGTGTACTTGTACTCCAATAGCTTGAGAAAGGTAGATATTGTAATTCCACATGACTACATCAGACAATGCATCCCAAACCATGCTACTGCCTGTCCTCCTTACTTGCTAACCAGGACATAAACATCTTGGAGAGGAAACACAGACTGCTATTTCAGAAGGAGAGTACAGTGAGCAAACTGATGGAGCTGTAGCTGGGACTCCTGGTCTCCCAAGCCAGCAGAAAGCTACTGAAGACAAGACTCCCAGTTGGACTCCCCTTTGCCTCATGCAGGCAGCGAGGAGCAGTCTATAAAGAATTTACTCTGTTTATTTTTCAATAAACTTTTATTTCCACACACCACCACCCCCCCCCAATCTGTAGCATCCTTTTAAATGGCAAACTATGCGCAGTTACTTGTCTGTCCAGCAGGTTTTGTTGATGGAAAGTAGGTAACAGGTAGCAGAGGTACAATTTAAATGAGCCATCATCACAGAGTTTATTCTTTGATTTCCCTCATTTTTAAAATATCAGCCATCTGTATTTGCGTATTTCACCAAGATCTGTTCTCTCAGATTATTTGGCTGCAATAGTCAACAGGCAGACTCCAGGATCAGAAAGTCTCTTCAAACAGCGCTCCTCCTGATTCCTCTTTCAAATGTTACTTCACCATGCAAGTTGGCAATCTTACACCATTACTTCACCTTACAGCTAATCTGCCCTACCTGCGCAATGAATCACCAGTTTAACTATTAAATT
The DNA here is from genome assembly GCA_013398225.1 of Steatornis caripensis. Lineage (NCBI taxonomy): Eukaryota > Metazoa > Chordata > Aves > Caprimulgiformes > Steatornithidae > Steatornis > Steatornis caripensis. Next base: position 310,468 of record VZSC01007889.1, read on the forward strand.
AAAATTAATAACTAAATTCTTAGGGTTTTGTCCTGCCTAATTACAGAAACATACATTTCGTATTAAGGGTCTCTCTTATTGCTGCTGAGCTCACCTCATTCGTTTTTAATACCAATTTTTACTAACAGGTTTTTATCGTATTATCACACTTGAAATCAGAGATAAGTTCAGTTCTAAATCACGCACCCACTATTTTAGCTGTTAAGATTCTCTAATTGGTAATGATAATACCACTGACCTTCCCAGCACAGATTTCACATTCCAAAAGCTCCTCCTCACTTACTATTTTCATCATACACTCCTACTGCAAATAATCGTCCTTTCTGTTTCTTTGTCTGGTTTCTGGTTCTACTTTGATTAGGGTAGACCCTATCCTTTCCCCAGAGGCTCTCTCTGCTGGAAAGAGATCTTGTACGTAACTAAATTTAAGCTTTGCTTCCCTAAACAGTCTTTCCATCTACACATTTCTATTCAAATCAACCGACAGCATCTGTTTAAGTGGGCACAAGGATTGTTGCAAAGAGATGAATCACCTAACCTAAAACTTGCCTATGATTAATATTAGCTACGCGAAACCTCACAGTGGACACCCATGGAACAGCCTACTTATCAGAGAAGTTTCTTCCTAATCCCCTTTGGTTAGCACTTTATTTGTTCCCTGTTGTATAATGGTTTTTCAATTCTTTACAAAGGCTTTAGAAAGCTTTCCTTTAACCTAACATAATGTACTGTAAATGAATAATCCCTTTTCTTTCCTGATCCTGTTAATCTTTTGGCCTCGGTTACATCTCACAGCAGTGAGATGCAAATGTTAATTATGCAAGAAGTATAAGATCTGTATTTTGATTTCCATCTGTCCAATACAAGTCCAGCACAAGAGACAGATAACTCAGTGCTTTCCTATCACCATGGGAACATGATTGCCAGGAACATATCAAGAACAACTTCTCATATTGACTCCCAGAAGCCCCAGTCAAGTACCTTCTACGCATCAGAGCTCCCTTTACCTCCTTTGTTGATTCATATTTTTCACAGACACCTGATTATTCTCACTGTAACTCGATCTTCCTCAGGACTGAAGAAACACTGTCTAACTCACGTAACGCCCTCCTTGTTAGCATTACGTATGTCAATTATCTCATCTATATAATTTATTTATATGGATGTAGAAGTAGTTAAAGTATTTTATTAACATGACAGTGAAAACAACCAAAATTGACAAAGTTGTGGTCTGACCTCCCTTTTCCCTGGCCATATCTCCCATAGGGTCATATCAGCATGCAACTGACCCCACAGTTGGCGAGTTTAGCGAGTTCAGAGAATTGGGCGGCAGAAAACTAACCCTCCTGAAAGACAGTTTCTGTGGCTCAGCTCCCCAACCTGGATGCCTACGGAGTCGCACAAGCACAATGGAGTAAATGCCACTGAGGGTGGGACCAAACAGAATCAATCTAGTTTGGCTGAAATTGTTTAAACCACAGCCTCAGAATACATTTAGATTTTATAATAAATCCAATCTAATGACTGCCCACCACTGAAACAGAAAGTTCTCGTTTTCTTTCCCTCCCCTAGTCACAACAAGATGGCTCTACCTCTTCCCTCACATTAGTCCTGGTGCTCACCTAACCAGAGGGAGAGACGATTTGACTTGGCAATCCAGAAGAAAATTAACTTGATAAAAAGCTACCAGAAAATTACTTTTCTTTCAAGTTAAATCAGCTATGTGTGGAAGTCAAAGACTAAAACCAAACACAAGGACAGAGGCTGAATCATGAAGGAGTGGGAGAGAGAAGGAAAACGGTCTGTCCTTCCAGTGGCATAAACTCTAAAAGGTTTGTGTTATAACTTCAGCATGAGGGTGACAAGACAGGGTAAAGCAACGCGATGGCTCACCACTGTTAAAAGGAGGCCACACTCCCCACTTGGACTTCCCACCATTACTGGCTACGTTGTGCTCACTTTGTCACTAGTGAGCCCCTTCCAGAAGGGTATTTAACTTGCTAGAATGGTAGAAGATTTTTCCAAGGTGGGGCAAGGGAAGATGATGAGGCTGGAGGCAAGGAGTAAGGGTAGCTTCCCCATTTCAGCTTCAGAGACCTGTCATGACAGCTCAGCTGTGCGTAGAACCACAACTTCAGTATATAGACTCCTCTTTCAGAAACAGCAGCATATGGTCATACTGTCAAAGTGTCTAAAGAATGAAGTTGCAACCAGATACACACACGTCACTGGAGTCGCCATCACCGCTGTTGGTAGCCAACTGTCTACCTTGTCTGCCAGATGTGTTTGTGATTGTACACTATAACATTAGCTTTCCTCTTAAGTAAAGCATTGGACTATGACCACCCAAAAGTCTTACACTGCAAAACACACTTGCATTCTTATGTTTTCAGCTTCCTTCAAATACAAGACAACGTGGAAAATCCAATGCATCAAACAATGTCAAGAGAAAGCCACAGCAGATATTGCCACAGTATCAAGACGCATTTTGTCAACACCAGCTCAAGATGGCTGAAACAATGCTCAACTCTTAGAATTACTAGTTAGGTTTTTTGATCAACAGCTGATTGATAAGCATGTTAAAGATTAGTTGACACACTGCTCTGACTGCAAAGTACCACGAGGCTGAGTTCCACCAACTCTCTTTCCACCAATGGAGAACAAGAACGCATCCATATGCTTTTCATTTTCTCTAGGATGATTTTACAACCTAGTACAGTCAATAAGAAAAAGATAGAGCTCACCAAACTATAAACACATTTATCTTGGGTTGAACTACCATCTGATATGTGTAATATTCTAATAGAGGAAGTCCATAGAAAACTGCTGGCACAGCACTGCTCAACTTTCCCTTAAATTTTCCCTAAGCTCTCAATCTATTTACATACTATCTGTGTTCCTAGAACAAAAGCTTTTAAGAAAATATGGTGGCTAAATACTACTTTCACATTTTGGTAAAAAGTTATCTAAACCTTTTTTCCCCTTGAACAAACACAAGATATAAATGTTACTAAAATATATGCAGTGGAACGTAATTCAATGGGCAACCAAACTAGCAAAGGTTCTTTTCCAAGGTATTAGTATCTCGCAGTTGTTGTGTTGCTTTTTTTTCTTAAACCGGATTATGATTAGAGCAAGAGTTTGCCCCTTTTGATATATCAGAGACTTCACCTACAAAAAAGCCATTCTGCATGTCCTAATTTCCAGAAAAGCTTAAAATCTGCGTCACCTCAGAACAAGAATCCATGTGGCAGAGAAGCCATTGTTTTGGCTAGCATTTCTTTCAGCAACCTTGTCTTCTGAATCAAATTCTATGCCTCTGCACTTGTTTTCACTCCTGCTCTACTCCCTCAGTTCTACCAGTATGATCATTTGTACAGTCTCCCAGGAACAGGATTACAGAATTGATAAAGGTTAAAAGGAACCGTACAGTTCACCATACGAAAGACCTGTCTACCTTAAGGGCACATTATATATACACATGATAGCTTAAGGATGAGTTTCTCTGATTTACTGAACTTTGGCAATACGTGTGTTTATGAAGGTCTCTTCTCTGCATTAATTTTCCAACAACTGATGGGTATCATGTTCTTAGTGAATTCTTTCCTTTCATGAGAATTGTAGCAGAGTTTCTTCTACTTGACCATCTGCTGAGGAATGCATAAGAACCTAGACTCCTTGAGCCTTCATGCCCCTGACAAACACGACCAACTGGACAGCAGATGGAAAAAAATTTATAAAACATAGGATTAACATTCAGCATAATCAAATAATCTCAATGCTCTTTGGAAACCAGGCTTAAATATCCCCCTGCCCAAAAAATCCTACAAGGTTTAATAGAGCTCATAGGCTTTTAGTACAAAATCTAAATTAGAGATTGTAAACAGGTTAACATCCAACAAAAATATATTCCCAAAGAAAGAAAATACAACCTTTTGTCAGGACATCATCTTTTTCCCTGCCATTGAGGAAACTATGTAAAGGCATATTTACCCTCCTCTTAAATACCCCTTTCTGTTCTCTCCCATTCTATAATACACCATGTGTTCATTTCCTAGCCTCTCACCCTCAACTTGCAGGACAGGCCACTCTCTCAAATCTGCCTTATTAGCTTCACAAATGCACAGTACGCCAAGGTCAAGATATAAGGAAAAAACTCCTAGGGCTCAAAGCAGGTACAAAGAACGGAAATGCTTGAAATAAGGATTGAAACAGTACGTGCTCTAGGAGGGCATGCCTCAAAGAACCAGATTCACACAAAGGGGAAAAGAAAATGTTGCGCTCCAATTTAATCAAAATCCACTGGACACAACAGCTGACTCCGCAGCCCTGGTGACCTGAAGAGTAATTTTATTAGTTATATAGAAAGATCTGTTTTCAAGTTCCAACTTCCATTCCTCCCTACTTCCCCGCGTTGCCCACGAAGAGGAATAAATTTACACAAGCAGCATTTTTACAGGTTCCTCCTCAAAAAATTCTCTCAAATAGAGTAAGAGAGTTCCCTTCCTTTATTTGGAGCAACATACCTTTTTAAATAGCACATGCTGAAATGCAAAAAGATTCATTTTAATTTTAAAGCAGCACTGGCACTTGGAACTTCTACACGTACCAGAGAAGCTCAAAACACATCGGAAGAAACAACATTGGAAACTTCAGCACAAGCATTTCCACAAAATTTAGATTTCAGCACAGTTTACATAAACTTAGTAAGAGTAGAGTAGGCAAATCTATCCCAGTAATGCTTTTAGGTATCTGCTGCACAACAGTTCAATTGTGTGCAATTTTCACCTGAAAAAATACAGTTGTTACCTGTGAAGGCAGACTACAATACATTACACTGCATATTTTACACACCAGTAAACACTAAGAAACGTTTCTGTTATTTTAATAGCATTTTGCCCATTTGTATACAGCATACTTTTAACCTGTGTCTTGAGTTGTGGTTTCCCTGTGAGCGAAAAGACAGCATAAAGATGATGCTACTTTTTTGTTTAATACCTAAATAGGTTCTGACTACCTGTGAGTCCTATTAACTTTACTCTGCCACTGACTAGTGAAACTGTTGAAAACCAGAGGCACCTCAGTAGCTTACTGTAGGCAAAGCAACACACTGTACGATACACATTTGGTTTGTATTTGGAAGATTGTTTGCCATTACTTTAGTTGATTCTTATATTATGAAGAACTTTGGTTTTACAGGTATGAATGGCATAAATCACTATTCCCAGCCCAGAAAACTTTAATTTCTTAAAAATGAAATGAAACAAAAAAAGTGAACATTTAAAGCTCTTCCCTTATGAATACCAGAATATTTAAACAGAAAATAACTCATCACAGAATGCAACCATGTATGCACATTTTCTCCACAAAACACAAGATAACGGAGTTTTGCAGTCTTCACTGGATTAATTATTTCTCTACTCTTGCCCTGTGCAAACCCCAGCTTGCTTTGAACCAAAGACCTTTATGGTTCAAATCCCAGGAGATGCTCAGGAGGTGTTCTCAGTGGAGCAAACTTTTCCAGAGAAATCACACTCTGATTTGAGAGAATTCATTTATTTTGGCCTTTGGGGGAACACTGCGAGTCCCATGTATTTGTTCAAGTCTTTACCTAGCGAGAGCAGAATCCCTTCTAGGCTTTATCAGGTTCATGCTGATCTTGCAACATCTGGCTGTGTGCATCCACACTGTTCACATCTTTTTAATTTTGTACATCAAGTAATTTTTACCCGATCTTTTAAAGAACACTGTTTCCCAGTCCTTTAAAACAGTAATTTAAAAGAAACCTTCAAGTAATACTGAGTCAATTACCCAGAGTTAAAATATAACACGTTGAATAACAAACAAACAGTTGATTAGTATTAAACAAGAATATACAACTAGAAAGTTAAGGTGAGGTAAAGCTTAAAAGACGGGATTGAAATGCTGTGTAGGCATGCGAACCACTTCTAATATTGACAATAAGATCGCAAAAGACATTAACAAATAGGAAAGGCATCTCAAGCGGCACAAAAACAATTTTTATGCATTTGAAATATGAAATCTTACTATTCAGGAAAAAGTAGAAAGGAGGGAAATAAAAGCCAGCAAAATAAGGCTGCAGAGGAAGAGAAAGAAATTCATCTAAGAGCAACCCTTTCATTTTGAACAGCCACAAACATTTCAAGCACCTACATCATAACTGCTCACGTAATTAATTCAGCGTAGCAGTCAGAAACAGCAATACTGAGACAGCCACAGTTCAGCAGTCTACGCTTGGCTGTAAGGAAATTTGTCCTGAAGACAGATGCCACCCGGAGGAACAAAACCAGAAAAACAATCGGCTGCCTGACCAGAGGCAAGGCAAGGAAAGGAGAGATTAGAACTGCAAGCCTCTCTCTCCTCCCGAGACTCCCAGCCAGCGTTCGCAGAACAAACCCTCACAGCCAACAGCAGCAGCAGCAATTTTCCGAAGGAAGACAAAGCAAGCTGCATTCTGGCTACGAGACAAGCAAAAGAAAAAGCAGGCTGGCCTCGCAGAAAGGGCTGCAAGAAGAAAGCATACGTGTTTCTCCTAACAGCAAGCACAACTGAGAAACGCTACTTTTCAGTTGCCTAGGATCACGCAAGCGTTCAGTGTGCGCCGGTAAGCCAGAAGACAGGGGTTTTTGCTCACGAACTGTAATTTTTTTAAGTGGATTGTCAGCAGTGATTCTCTGTTTAGGAAACTTGTGTTCTCTCAGCTGAGAAAATTATGCCTTCTGGGGAAAAGAACTGTTTGGGCCATGCCCATAACTCCCTCCAAGAGCTGAGCGTTTAGACTTAACAGCTGATAGGCAGGCACAAACATGATAGCTTCATTTCCCTTCTACTTTCTTAAACACTATGTTAATGCACATCGGGAAATGTAGATCTATCTGCAACAGTAACTAGCTCTTTTAATTAAGCTCTCCAAGTATGGACGTGGAAGATAGCACCGAGACTTTAATGTAAAACTGCATACTGCGGGACTACTCTCTTCCAGTGTGGGTACTACGCAGAGAAACAGAATCCGAGATCAGAGTACTTAATCCTAGACAGTGAATTCCATGCAGCGGCTCCAAAGTGCAAAAGTAATTTATGCAACTCTCTAGACCTCAGAATACTGACAGTTACTCCAACACAACATTACAATAGATGCTCATACAAATACATAAGTAACTTATAAAAAAATCAGGGGCATGTTCCCTAAATGTAAACCATGGAGAGCAGTTAAGCGTAGACACCTCGCATCTGTCTAGGTAACAGCTTTGAGCTACATTTTAAGAAACGTTCCACATCTAAAACCTTCTCCCGAGAATGGATCTTCCTGAATTCTAACACTGTGCACACATATCCAAATATCAATGCAATAGACTTCTAGTCAGAAAATTAAGTATAGGTGAGAAGATACATACAAAAGGAAGGATCCAACTTAAAGGAGTTTAGAATATGGCAGTAGTCCCGCGCTATCTGGAAATACTATTGTGCCATGGTATGCAGAAACAGGAAGAGATCTAATCAGAACACAGGTTTCACAGCTTACTTTGCTACTATTTTTGCTTTTAGCAAGAAATTCTAATGGAAGGGTTAATACTCCTAGAAGATGAAAATCCTGATCTATCAAGAAAGAGAAAAAACCCTATAAAGCTCACTGTTAATAAAGTTAATAAACTTTGGGCACAGGAGACCTGGTTTCAGACCTCCTCATTTCTAATATAGGGCAGGTAATGAGAAAACCCACAAGAGAGAATTAGGCACCAATTTGACCTTGATGGTACCTTTAACAAGGTAATTCCACAACAAGAGAGAAGTACTCAATCTAAATATCTTTATAGATTGCCCTTAGAGCCTCAGTTCATTATCTGTAAAAATCCTTCTGCCTCACAGGATATTGTGAGGAAAGACCATGAGGCTCTTAGATACTGCAGCTGCAGTGCCAAAGCAGAGACACGTGGCTTGATTTCAGTGCCACAACAGAGAAGATGAGCTAGAAATAGTTCTGAATGCAAGGTAAGTCTTTAAAAATCTCTACATTCAGATGTGCAGCTCCAAAAAACTGGAAGGGTGGTGAAACCAAATAGGTTGTAACGTGTAAGAACAATCTACAGTGCATCAGTGAGACTTGATAAAGAAAAAGATCAAAGGTAAAGAATTAGAGTTGGTGGAGTTTTTTGGTATAGCAGGATTTGTTCTCTTGTTTGGTTGGGTTTTTTTTTTTTGTTTTGGTTTGTGGATTACTTGGGGAATGGTGGTCGAAAGAAACAACAACTACATGTTTCACTTTAAAACAAAGTATGCAATCTTCAGGATAGTGCCTTGGATTTGATGCCAGTAATCCGAATCGGATGGCTGATTGCGCATTGCTGTAATTTTTAGAGACCACGCAGACCTGAAAAACATAGCCAAGTACTGTCGAAATCAGACAGTCAAGTGACTGGAGACAAAAGAACCCAAAGTGACAAGATTAAATCAAGACTAATTTTATCGTTATGTCTAAAAGCTCCAGAACTGGTTGCCACTGTCTCTATCTCAAACAGGAGGAGAAAGGGATGCTGTAATGAAACAGCTTGACCAAGGTCACATGGGGCAGGGGAGAGGGAGCCCCAGAAACCAAAACCCAAACCAAACAAACCAACCCACCCACAAAAAAACCCCAAAAAACCCCCAACAGAGCTGGGGGCAGAAGCCAGCACTCCCATGCCCAGTTAAGGTGATCAACCTGTCTTCGTATTCCTGATGACTCTAGAAACAGAAGCACATGGAAAACACAATAATTCTTTTGTTCTAATCCAGCGGATGGTATGCAAAAAAAACCCCAAGTCTCCAGCACCACAAGTTATCGTGTGTCAATAAAGGGTGTTGAACAGCTGTGTGCTTGCAGCAGTGCAAAATAATTCAGATTAGTTTAGTCAGTCCTTAATAAAAGCAGATTACAGTCAAAAAGGTGTTGACCTTTCTTCTACATGGACAGTGACTGCATGCCCTTCAGAGTAAGTGGTTATCATAAGGTAATTTGCTTGTATGTGAAATCCAGTCTTCTCTTTTCTAATGCCCAGTCATGATAGACCACATTGCCCTGGCAAAACAGACAGGTCGTCCTTGCCTAAACCACTATAGCCTGAAAAATTCATCCACCAAAGAGGACCCTCCATTGAATGTGGTTGAACGAATTCTGCTACACCAATTTCTAATTAGTTTAACATTTTGTTTTGCCCTCAGAAAGGAAGACATCAAGTGTCAGCAGACAAAACCTCCTCTTCGCAAGCCTGGTAACAGATTGATTTAACACACAGAACGGTAATAAACTTCGAAAGTTTTACTCAGTGTTCAAAATCCAACATGCAACACAATGTTTTTGCAAAAGTTTCCATTTTATGCTGCTGCCTGAAAAAAATGCTAAATATGAGAAACAAGTTAAAGATAAAAAGAATAGTCCCCACATTGTAACTTAAAACAAGCTAGTGAAAAAGAGCCCATTCCAGTGGCAGAGAACTCAGAATGCTTGCTACAGTTCAAAGCGCACGGAGTCTTGCTTATTGTTGTCTGCAAAGCAAAGAATAAAAAGCAGAAAATTGTATTTGTTTTAACTCAAATTCTACGTTTTGTGTGATGATGATGAGAGTAGTTATACAGCTTCAAAGCTCTACTAGGAATCTAATAAGAAATATTAGCCCTTTGGGAAGAAGCAGATGAGGTAATGGACCACTTATCCTCGACTGACCCTGTGAGAATCTCAATGACTAGAATAATCAACCTCCCATTTCAGAGCTCTGATAAGCAAGCCTTTCCTGAGTTCAAAATGAAGACAAACCTGAGAAACTTCTGGCGACACGAGTGTGAAAGAAATAAATTTAATTTTTACACTACAGGAGAAAGTTTCAGATATAGAAAACCCTTTTAATCAGAGTATAAAATACTCAATCTGTAGGGCTCAGTCACATATGGTGGCTTGGCACTCGTACTAAGAAGCGTGCAGGATATCACAGACATACAAGAATGCTGAGATCTTGAAAATGTAATGGCAAAGTGACAATGTTCACAAGAGCCGTGCTCTAATTATAAATCTTGAAAACCAAAACTCTCTTGTAAAAGTCTCTCCCATGGAGTCACAGGAGTTCAGGTCAAAAAAACTGGCATGGAGGCTAGAGAGACATCTGGTGACTGCACAGCCACCTGCTGATGGCACCCTGTGACCTTACCACTGGCTCAGGAATGGGGGTTGTCATTCAAACAGTTGTCCCTTTCCCTCCCCCATCTCTACATTTCACAATCAACTTGAGGGACAGTGTTGTCACGAGGGGGGCCAGATCATCTTGCTGCTCTAACTGAATAGGATTCTTCTTTTCTTGTAGGATACGTTTCAGCCATACCAGCTCAGAGGCGAGTGATAGCAGAGCTAGCAGAAGTACACATCTGGAGGCAGAGAACAGGACCGCTCATGCAGCACAGCCTCACAGGACAGTGTTAACACTCATAAATCCATCCACTTTTTTTATCTGGAAATCCAGTTCTGCCAGTTCCATGCCTCTCGCCCTCCATAACAGCACATCACAGAATCACAGAATCGTTTTGGTTGGGAAAGACCTAACAGAGAGTTGAGAGAGGCTGCTCCCCTTCCAGGAGCTAAGATAAGAGACGTTGCCGAGAGTGTGCCACAACTTACAAAGAATATGGGTTATTATCCGCTGGTGCTCTTTCATGTGGGTACAAATGACACTGCACACCGGAACCTGACCAGAATTAAGGAAGACTACAAAGCCCTGGGGGCACGAGTGAAAAATGTCGGTGCGCAGGTCATCTTTTCCTCAATTTTACCGGTTAGAGGTAAGGGTGAAGCCAGGAATAGAAGGATAATGAATGTCAACTCCTGGCTACGTGGCTGGTGTCGTCGTGAGGGTTTTGGTTNACAACTTACAAAGAATATGGGTTATTATCCGCTGGTGCTCTTTCATGTGGG